>JAIUZE010012044.1:0-12346 GCA_022085475.1 Heliosperma pusillum | reverse complement strand
GGAAGAGAGGTCGTCGGCATGAAGAGGGGTCGTCGGCGGGAAGAGGGGTCGTCGGCGAGAAGAGGCTGTGATGGTGGTCGGGACTTGTCGACGGCGGCAACGGCGGTAGATTCAAGCTACTAATAATATTATTATACGAAAGAAAAAAACGGAAAGAATAAGAAAATAAAATTAAGTAATATTTACAGAATCTGGAAAAAATATTACCCATAATAATTTTTGAAATATTTCAAATTTCAATTTTAAATTTTAAAATTGGCTCTCAAAATATTAATATAGATCTACCTCATTTTCCACAGTTGCCACGTGTCATGATGTAACTCGCAGTGTATAGAAGATTCTATACACCGAGTGTAACCGTAGCTTTTTCGATAATCAACCCAATTGCCCAATTTGTTTGTTTCAACCAAAAGGAAAGTATTGACAATTAATGTGGCCCACTTGATAAAACTATGCAAATCGTATCTTTGATCATAGAATATCATTTAGGGAAGTATAATTTTGAATATTTATTATATCCCTAAATAATATTTCATAAATTTTGGAAAGTATAATTGCGTAGGTTATAAAAAGTAAAAACAGTAATTTTTGCTCATATCATTGACAAAAGCATGTAGTATTTCTAAAATCGTCTAAAATTTAAGTTAACCAAAAAATATTAAGCAAAAAAAAGTTCAATTATATGTTACCACCTCCTACTCAACAAAATCATTACAAATGTATATATTTTTTAGGAGCATTGTAATAAATCGTAAAGAATTTGAATCAAATTGAGAATACTTCAATTAATTGGTTTGCAAAAAGAACCTTTTATTAATTTATTGAGACACCATTTGAATTAAAAATGATGATAGTAAAAGTAATAATCTACTTTATATAAAAGTAGAAACATTTAAGATGTTCCTATTGGTCGATGGATTTAAAAATAGAAACATTTAAGATGTTCCTATTGGTCGATGGATTTAAAGAATAAAAAATCAATTTGTCTCACCCACTCTTCTTCCTACTAATTAATTACCCTCTCTCCTCCCACCTCTATTATGTTAATTACCTAGTATTTCTATATAAATCTATTTTTTTTTAAACAATTTGATTTTAATCTATGATTAAAACTAATTTATAAATGAAAAAATTTTGGTTTTGATTTATAAATAATTTATGAAATTCTTTTAAGGAAAAAATTGCACACTAAAATTTCAAAAAAAAATTACTGTAGCTAGAAATCATAAAATTTTTATAAGATTTAAAGAAATTAGGAAAACAAAACTTAGTCATATAGATTTACAGTTAATCACAAACCAAAACTTAGTCATATAGATTTATAATTAATCAAAAACCAAAATTTTAGTCATACAATTTATCTTGCAAAACAAAAATTCATGTCCCGTTAAGACAATTATTCTATGTCTTATTTATTAGCGTAACGTTTGAATATTGCTCATTTATATACTCTTTAATCCAATAATAGCTCTTATAATTAGGACTCGTGCATTTTTTTGCACGGGTTTAAAACTAGTTGAGTACGTACTATATAGAATAGCAATTGAATTGGTTGGATTATAATAATTGTTTGATACTTTAGAGAAGAACTATAATTTTTATGTTTATTACTTAGTTGTTTTACCATTTACCATTTACAACATCCATCATCATTTTAGAGACTTTTTTTTATCAATAGTGGAGTAGAAGATGGTGCTATAAAGAATTCAGGTCACTTTAGAGTAGAGCGAATATTTCAAGCTTAATTGATTACTTTCATGTGGTTAGTTGTATATTTATTTTTTTATCTGTAAATTCGTTTACTAAACTCTAATGCTTCTACAATCTTCAAAATATTATTCGTTTCACATTTAAATTTTTGGTGAGCTAATTATACTTTTGTTAGGTTTATTTTGACTAATTTAGAGCTCAATATATGCTTATTTAATTTATTCTAATCTTTTTATTCATATAGGTTCTCTTTAATTTCATCAAAGGTATAATAAATATTGTATTTTTAAATAATCGCCAAGTTACGATTGTCCATAGAGGATTCTTACGTCCGGAGGGTAAGGTAACTTAACTCTCTAAACTAAATTGTACTACAAAATAATCGGATATTTATTCACAAATTAACATTATTGAACAAACTTATCAGTTTAATTATGGTACAGGGGTACCAAAGATCAAAGGTCCATAGACAAAAAGTTGAAATATGGACAAACTTATCATTTTAATTATGTGTCTATTAACACAATGTTAAATGGCACATTATACAATTACATATTTTCTATTTATATGCAAAAAAAATATATATGTACATCATTGCAAAACTAAATAAATTAATGAAAACAAAGTTAACATTACAGTTAGAGTTAGTATATCTCTTATAAAAAAAATAAAAAAAGTTAAATTATTGACTTAAGAAGGCCGTATATTAACATACAACATGTAACATTGCTAGACATGTAATTACTATTGAGCCAGGTTCTTTACCTATATACTCAAAATTACCGGGTGAGCAGGGCATCAAATGTTGATCGTGAAGGGTTGTAGTCTTAAGGTTTTGAAGCAGTAGAAGCCTGGGCGATGTGACATTTTTCTTAGTTTTCAATGATATCGTCTTTACATTATGTAGTTCTTTTGTTTAGTATGTTGATCATTTGTTGGCAGGAGGTTAAGTGGGATGGCACATTAGCTGCGATGTCTCACCATGGCATTTGACATATGAGTTTGGTCGCGTGGTTTGCCTCAGTATGTTTGCGATTTTTTTACTTGGATCATTTAGCAATGAATTAAGCCCCCTTAGAGGTTTTATAAAAAGAAAAAATCTTTTTTTTTTATCTTATAGGCTAATAGCCTTGCATGTGAACATTAAATCATTTCGAAATTTTCTTAGCCCAATTTTTGAAAGGTCATTTGGCGTATGCGTTAGGTCATTTGAAGTCTTTCTCGGTCGAGATTATTAGGATTATTTCGATGTTACAATTTAAGTGGTTTCTTATTTATATAAATATTTTTATTATGTGTCATACGTAGTTGATAAGTTAAACATATATTAAAATATTTATTATATGATGAATATTTTATTATAATATTTTGCAAAGCACATTTATTTCAATAACGTAAAATAATAACACAAACAGAAAAATACATTATCCCGCAACTTATCTATAGGCTGCGTTGTTGGGACTGGCTAATAGACGGAGAATGGGAAGCAGGCCATGAGACATCTACAAAAACAAACATCTTAGGAAAAAAAATACTTTATCCATATTAATTTTATTGTTCAATCTCCTACTTTAAATTATCTCAAGTTAATGTGTAACATGACTATATGATGAACCATGTTGAGCGGCAAGTGTTAACATGCTCAATAAACAAAAGAAAAGAAATAAAAGATTTATTATTTGGCGACTTGAAAGGTGAATAAAAGAGCGTGTTGATGGCGGGAGGTCGTGATAGGTAAAGGGTCGCGATGAGTGGGTAAGGATGCCGTGGGGAGTCACATAAGGCTATAAGAAGGGTCGGGGGGTATAAGGTAGTTCGAAGATGTAGGATCTAGAATGTAGTGTGGTGGTTAGTTAGGGTAGGGGGCCGGCTGAAATACGGGTTGAGAGGGAGGTCGTGGTCCAATGTGGTGAGAGTGATCACCACCATGGTGGCGTCTCATGGTGGGCCTCGAGGTATTGCTCAGTGATGGCTAACGCTGCTTCCAAACATCCAGGCGATGGTGGGTGGGAGAGGAAAAGTGAGATAGGATTGAAAATTGAGGGGAGAATAAATAAGAGGGGTTATATGTGACAACCCTCGCGAATGCGGAAATATAAAACATACAAGCATGTGAATTATATAGCGAAAAATACGGTATTTTAAAAACCTTTATACATGCAAGATAGAAAAATACGAGGAGTGTCAAAATATTACAAACTAAATAAAAATACCACAAGAGACGTAGTCTCTCAAAGTGTTAACAAAAGACAAAGTAATTAGCAACTAGCTAAACAACGTCTAGAGGTGTTTCATTGATGGTCGGTTTGTCGTCAAAACAAGCATCAAAAATAACCCAATAAAAGTAGTATAAAGGGGTCGAAATCCACGAGGATGGGGGAGGTCAACTACTAGTTCGATTGAATCCTATTCTAGCCTAAAATAAGACGGATTGGAAAGTTAACTAAAAACTAGGAAAAACAAGTAATCGCTAAGTAATAAAGATGAAAACAATTAGGGGAAAAACTAGGGTAAAGGGTTCACCTTAGGGGGATTTAATGGGTTAGTCGGGTAACTAGCGAGAGAGGTAAATAATTCGAGTAAAATCGATTCCTAATGTCTCAACAATCGATAATCATCAACAAAGCTATCGCATTTGTCTCAAATCACCCATATAGACACTTAGTCTAATCGTCTCTACCACCGTCGCTTAAGAGAAGATCAAACCATGCTTGATAAAATGGTGACTTTCGTTCACACATTTCATCAAACACTTGGTGTCCATATGGGCAATTCCCAAATCTTTTACCACAAACTTGCTAATTAACCAACCTAATACCCCACATGATCCACCCTTAGGCTCCCCTAAACCCTAGAGGATAATCTACTCACACATGGTAGAGGAAATCAAAGCACTAGAGGGAAGGGGGAGTTCAATCACCATTATGCTATGAGAAGAATAAATATAACAATCAAAAGATAAACTATAAACTAGAAATGGAAATTAAATTCATAAACAATGAAAAAGATGAGAGATTTTATACCAAACAAAACTTATATTGATGAGTATGAGGGAATGTCTTCACCCAAGTCTTCAATACAAATTCCAAGAAATGAAAATGAAATACTAAAATCAACAACTTGAAATGAGAAACTAAACTAGATTAGGGAAATATTGGGAGAGTATTTAATGATTAATTTGGGTTACAAGTTTCTAGGGTTTCGTGCTAAGAAGAATGTTAAAGACTACCAAAAACTGCTTACAAAATAATAAGGGAGGGTATATATAGGTCTCTCGAAATTAAGGAAAAAATTAGAAGAAGAGGCGAATTTTTCAGTCTTGTGTTCCCGGCCGGTCGACCGGCCGCCGGGCCTCTGACCGGCCTGGGACACAACAGGGTCTTCAGAAACTCGCCTTCAAAATGCTTCAAAAATCTTCTAAGTATGGGAAATAGTGGTCTGGGCCGGTCGACCGGCCGCCGGTCCCCCACCGGCCTGGAGCACCAAAACTCTCTCATGTTGCCTCTGATGTAGGTGCAGGCCGGGCAGTCGACCGACCGCCGGTAGGCCGGCCGGCGCTACCTGGGCTCTTTTCTTCACTTTTCCACCTCTTTCATTAGTGGAGTGGTGGTCTGGGCCGGTCGACCGGCCGCCGGTCTGGGGACCGGCCTGGGCCACCTGATGAAATATTTCTTCATTTTTCAACTCATCTTCGAATCCCGACTCATGCAATGTCTTTATGCACCGATTTCCTCATTTCCGCCTTAATTCATGCAAATTGAGATCAATATTCATAGCGCGGGAAATCGGGAAATAAAATGCAATTAAAGACACGCAAATCCGTGTAAACGGACCAAAATGGGGACGAAAATGAGGTAAAAATGTGACTAAATGAATGCTTATCAAAATTACCCACACTTAAGACTTACTCGTCCCCGAGTAAGTAAACAAAATTCGAGACCCATAAGTACCCTTATTCAATACTACTCTAATATTAAGGCTAAAACCTAAACTATTAATAATATCCGACGGTAGGCAATTAACGGGCCTCCTCCGTCCCTTCAACTCACAACGAGATACTCATGAGGTAGAGTATCTCCTTGCAAGGCAAGTAGGGGCTTGCTCAAAATCTCGACGCATCCAAATGAAAAACACGTAAGAACACGACAAAGATGCATCTAACAAAAGAAAAATCACATGCCTCATCCATGTGACGGAAGTATCTAAAAGGAAAACCGTTTAAATAATGCACGATCCTTATAAACCACTAATATCATAAAGCATGGAAAAATATTCGCCTCCTAGCGGTGCAATTCTAATGAAAATTTCGAACCCCGTCTACTATTTGCTTGGCCAAAAGCGATAAGATGGAAGATGGAAATGAAATCCTCGTGACGTTATTAAGCACAATAGCATATGGAATTCACGTTTCTCAAATAAATGAGACACAAGGGTCGTCCCGTCTCACTATGCAACTTCAAAGGTAAATGATTCAAGAAGGATAAAAGGAAATTGAGATTGAGTCCAAGTGCTTGCAAAACTTTTCATTTCACACTTTGCTTTCTTTTTCTTTTTCTTTCTTTTTGATTTGCATTTTGGTTTGCAATTTTTGGCATGAAAGCACACGGTTTCCGTCAAGGACATGCGGTCGGAACCAACAATAGGGGTATCCCCACCGTAGTGGCATCGAAAGGGGGCCTAGATATGGGCCCACTAGAATCCCTAGAAGTTCCGTTGTGCACTTCCTCGACGAAAACAAGAAAAGATGATAATTGACTCAATATTTTCAGCTTGTTTGATTTGTTTCCTTTTTTGATCAAAAGTGGAAGAACAATGAATCATGGTTGGTTGCATAGCAAGAACGGTCACCTAAGAATTCTTTCTACCATCGGAAGAATCACATCAATCGAGGGTGTCGAGGTGGAATAAGCGCAAACTCGTGGCTCGGCATTAGTAGACGGGTTAAAACTCACTAGAAATGCACAACCCAGGGCGTCTAAAATTCCACGATGAAGATGAACACTTTATGAATAAAAAAGTAGCAAAAATGGACTATGCACATTCAACAAGTTTTCCAAAAAGACAATTAATAAAACATTTTTTCTAAATGCAACTATATGCCATGATGCAATCTAGCATATATACAACTTAAATGCACATGCTCGAACCGACTATATGACACATAAGCTAATGCTATCTCCTAACAGCACACAAGTGGCACACACGCCAATCAACAAAATTCACACCATCGTCATCAACACATCCCGTCCTAAAGTAAGAAGGAAAGGAGATAAGGGAGAAGAGAAATAGGAAAGATCTCACCAAAGCGTCTTCATTTTCCCTTTTTCGTGCCTCATATGATGTGGGGCGCACCTATGGATGGAGATAAAAAGAAACAAACGGCAATATATACAAAATAAACTATATACAAACTAATCTAAACATATATTTTTTGGAAAATTTTCCAATTTTTCGATTTTTAGGCATTTTTCAACTTTTTTCAAAAATCAACGATATATACAAAAGAAATAAAATCCTCCCCACACTTAAGTCTTACTCGTCCCCGAGTAAGGGACTCAAATATGGAAGGAGAGAAAAAAGAAAAGGAAAAACAAAACAATCTTTTTGGGTTTTTCAATTTATGGGAATTCCCTCCCCACTCTTGGTATTTACATGGTGTGAGGGGTGAATTCAAAACAAATAACATGTTTTTGGGTTTTTAAATATTTTGAAAAATAAAAACTTGTTTTTGGGGTTTTTAAATATTTTGAAAAATAAAAACTTGTTTTTGGGGTTTTTAAATATTTTGAAAAATAAAAACAATATGAACAATATATACGAGAGGGTTAGCTCTAAGTAAATGCATGGACTAAATAAAAGTCCTAAAACTAAATGCAAAATGATATAATACAATGTCATGATCTAAGTAAATGCAAACTACACTATATGGATGCAAGGCTAACATGTGACGATATGTTACAAAATTAAATTCTAATGCAAGCCTAAATGGATGCAACTAAATGGACAACTAAGCTAAGATATAATACAACTATCTAAATGCATGCGAAAATATAAATATGATGAAGATTTGGATTAAAAGGGATCATACTCATGGGTTTCCGGCCTCAAGAGTATCCAGTGAAATCAGAGGATGTAGAATGAAATTGGCCATGACTGGCCTCAGCAAAAGACGCATCTACATCCTGGGCTCCCGAACCAGAGCCGCCACCCTCCACTATCTCGAACCGTGGACCCATCCTGTCAAACCACTCGGCATTCTGAGCCGCAATCTCTGGGTCCACCTCCTCCTCATCAACTACCGGCTGAGGAAAACCCGGCGCAGAAGAATAATAGTCTGGCTGAACATTGAAATCACCAAACACCCTAGAACCCTGATCATACCCGCCCTCTGGCCACATGAAATAGGACGGATGTGGGCCAACTGGCTCCCTATCCCCCTCCCTACACCAATTATCGTAAGAAGGGTATTGGCCAAGAGCCAAGTCATAGTACATCCTGTCCATCCGCTGCGACAAAAGAGCTCTATCCCGAGCCTCCTCCTCTCGCCACTTAGCTGCCGCCTCTCTCTCCCTAGCCGCTGCCTCTCTCTCCGTAGCTGCTGCCTCGGAGGCTAAAGTCATGTCGGCCATGAACGGGATCAAGGAGGGATCCAAAGGTGGGTAACTGGTAGTGGTGGAAGTGGATGTGTCGGGTTGGGATGAATTGGGCCAAGGGCGCCACTGCTGCTGATGATAGAAGGGGCTCATATAAGGCAATGTGGTGGAAGTGGGGCCCCGCTCCTCTCTCCTATATGTAGTGACGGGGGCAGTAGGATCTCGCCTAAATGCGGTAACTGGCGCTAAAGGATCTTCCGGGGTTTCTTCAGGTGGTGGTGGAGGGTTCTCCTCCTCTAAGGGGAGAAGATAGTGTGCGCTATCAGGAACCACTTTCATAGCCGCACTATTAGGGAGGGGAATAGAATTTACCCCTCGAATCCTCCAATAAGTCTTCCCGTCCTCAACTCTCTTTATTACCCACTCAAGCTTCTTAAAAACGTAGTCCTCCGTCAACAATGAGTAACCCCCTAAACACCTCAAATTACGCTCATCTAGAGCATCTCTACAAAGGACATGAGCAATCTTGGTAACAATCCCCCCTAAATGGATTCCGGTAGGGCTAAACGGGTCATTGGCAATTTTCTGGAAGTGAATAACGACATGATGACCGATATTGATCCCAAATTTATGCGGCTGTTGGAACAAGTAAGCCGCCAAAATCGAAAGCTCATCGGCCCTAAAATTATGACACTCCTCTCTCCCAAACAACGTCCAACCCATAAACCTATGCCAAACCCTAATAGGGGCATTGTGGCAAGCATTTGCCGGCCTCTTAGTTCCCTTCTCAAACTCAAAACCCGATATAGCAGTCCACACATCATTCACATTAAAGCTTTCGGGGACCTTGTACGACTTATGAAATTTGACCCCTAAAACTTTACAAAACTTCTCAAGGGGAAGGTTAAAAGCAGTATTAAGTAGGCGAAAGGAAACAATTTTGACCATACCCGTATTTCTATCTTTCTCATGACTAAACGAACTCAAAAATTCCCAAGTGAGACGGGGGGTAAGTACGGAAGTGCTGCCCGTATAGTTCCCCCATACCCAAACCCTTGAAAAGTTCAAGAGTGACCGTATCAAGGCCAAGGTTCCGCATAGTATTCCGGCAAATAAAACGGGAGTGGGGAAGAGGTCTACGCTTTAAACATTGAAATTTACCTCTTGCTATTTCACTTACGAAGACGATATCCGGAAAATCGTTATCCGGACCCATTCCCGCCGTCCCCTGCTGAAGCCTAGCCTCCAACTCGGCCTCAAGTTGAGCTCTTGTCCTTTTCCTTGGTGGTTGTTGAGCCATGTTGATTTTCGGAATATTCAATTGAAAGAGGGAAAAATTGGGTTTTTGAGGTTTTGGGATGTATTTAGGTGAAGTAGTGGGTTAATTTGTGGGTTAGATGTGGGATTGGGTGAGTAATGGGGTTGTTTTTGTGAGTTTTGGTGAGTTTTTGTTGTGGGTTTGTTGAGTTTTGAAGGAAGGAAGAAGAAAGAAGGAAGGAAGAATGAAGAAGAATGAAAGAAAGAAGAAAAAAAATTTGGCTCACGAGTGATTTAATTGCTCTCGGGTGGGTTCTGGGCCGGTCCAGACACCGGCCGCCGGTCGACCGGCCTGGACCCCAAGTCAAAATTTGATTTTTTTGATTTTTTCGATTTTTGAGTGTTCAGGTAGTCTAGGCCGGTCAGACCCCGGCTGCCGGTCGACCGGCCTAGAACGCGGCTCAAAATTTTCAACTTTCAAAAACTCAGCAATAGTGTGCTCTGGGCCGGTGACAGACCGGCCGCCGGTCAACCGGCCTAGAGCACAGGCCAAATTTCTGCAAAAAATCAACCTCCTGTGATAAAGTGCTCCAGGCCGGTTGGACCCCGGCTGCCGGTCGACCGGCCTGGAACACCTGCACATCAATTTTCAAACTTCAAAATCACCTTCTGGAGTGCTCTGGGCCGGTCGGCACCCCGGCTGCCGGTCGACCGGCCTGGAGCACGTCTTCAAATCTTCACCTCGTCTTCAAAAGTCACAACAAATCCCCTAAGAAACCCAAGTCACCAACAATAATCACCCCACCAACATAATCCCAATGATACGGTTTCAAACCAAACCCGACTACAAGTGTTTCAAACTTTCCTAAAACTTCTTCCTAAAGACGAAAAACCGAGTACACAAATCCAAATCTTCACAACTATTCCTAATATGCATGCTATATACAAAAAAAATTGGTGGTTGTTGAGGGACTCCACCAAACCTATCAAATCTCAAGAGTTTACAAACAAGACTCCTCCTCGGGGAGTGGATCCCCAAGGAAGAGTACTTCCACCGTTCCCTTTTCATCGCCCTCGAAATATCTTTTCACTCGATGCCCATTGACCTTGAAATTACCACCTTCCTCGCTCCAAAGTTCAAAAGCTCCATGTGGTGAAATGTCAATAACTTTGAAAGGACCCGACCATCTAGAGCGTAGCTTTCCCGGAAACAACTTGACTCTAGAATTATAGAGCAAGACTTGGTCACCCACTTTTACATCTTTATCAACTAATTTGGCATCATGCCATTTCTTTGTTTGCTCCTTGTAGATTTTTGAGCTCTCGTAGGCATCAAGTCTTAGCTCTTCAAGTTCATTCATTTGGAGAAATCGTAGCTCTACGGCCATATCAATATCAAAGTTCATCTCCTTTAAGGCCCACCATGCCTTGTGCTCCAACTCGATTGGCAAGTGACAAGCTTTTCCATAAACAAGCTTGTAGGGAGTTGTGCCGAGTGGAGTTTTGAAAGCGGTGCGAAGGGCCCATAGAACATCCGTAAGCTTTTGAGACCAATCCTTCCTACCTTTGCTTGTAGTCTTCTCCAAGATAGCTTTTATTTGACGGTTTGAGACCTCTACTTGCCCACTAGTTTGAGGGTGGTAGGCAAGAGCGGTCTTATGAGTGACACCATGGGAAGAAAGTAAGAACTTGAAAGTGATCTTCCTAAAGTGCGAACCCCCGTCACTAATCACCACCCTTGGGGTCCCAAATCTCGGAAATATAGTGTTTTTGAAGAGTTTGATAACAACCTTAGCATCATTTGTTGGGGTGGCAACGGCTTCAATCCACTTGGACACATAGTCCACCGCTACCAAAATGTACTCATTCCCACAAGAGTTAGGAAATGGTCCCATGAAATCAACTCCCCAACAATCAAAAAGCTCAATCTCAAGAATGTTTTGAAGGGGCATCTCGTTCCTTTGACTAATATTCCCCGTTCTTTGGCACCGATCACAAGATTTGACAAAGTAGTGGATATCCTTGAACATAGATGGCCAATAGAAACCACCTTGTAACACCTTTGCAATGGTGCGAGATGTACCAAGGTGGCCTCCATAGGCCGCGTTGTGAATTCTATCAACTATCTCCATACCTTCTTCTCTAGGAACACATCTTCGGAACATGCCATCACCACACTTGCGAAAAAGATGTGGGTCATTCCAAAAATAGCGTTTTGAGTCATGCTTCAACTTCCTTCTAGCTCTAGCATCCAACTCTTCCGGAATAAACCCGCTCACAATCAAATTTGCCAAGTCCGCCAACCATGGTGATTTACCACCTATCATCATCAAACTATCTTCTCTCAACCACTCATTGATCGGGCCACTCTCATCCTTCAACCCATGATCTTCGGTAGTCAATCTAGATAGGTGGTCGGCAACAACATTCTCCGACCCCGCCTTGTCTTTAATTTCCAAGTCAAACTCTTGAAGTAAAAGAATCCACCTCAAGAGCCTTGGCTTTGCATCCTTTTTCACTAACAATTGCCTCAAAGCGGAGTGATCCGAGTATACCACAACCTTAGCACCAACAAAGTATTGCCGGAACTTTTCCACGGCATGAACAATGGCTAGCATCTCCTTTTCCGTTGTAGAGGAGTTGACTTGGGCTTGATCAAGAGTTTTGCTTGTGTAGTAGATTACATGGTGCTTCTTGTCCACAACTTGGCCAAGCACCGCCCCGACCGCATAATCGGAGGCGTCGCACATAACTTCGAAGGGAAGGCTCCAATCCGGTGATCGGAT
>JAIUZE010012043.1:0-42754 GCA_022085475.1 Heliosperma pusillum | reverse complement strand
CATTAAATATAAACACGGAAGCCACAGTCAGTGGGGAGTAACTCCGAGTCCTCCCAGCCACGAAATGTCGAGTTTAATGAAACATGATTAACATAAAAGCAATGTATATGGAAAATACAAAACTTAAACATATAAGATATGCTTTTCATTTTATGAAACAATTAACTAACATATAACCTATCATATGAAAGCTATCATGTGAAACCGATAATAAAATATAACAAGAGGTAGGGAAGCTGGTATGCTAGCTCAGAGGTTACCCTGTAACGTGGCCATGATACACTCAAACCCTAATCAACACATAATCATGTGAATCAGTTAACAATCGGTAATCCAAACTCTATCAATCCTAGCCGGCTTGCATCTCACCTTCTAGAACTCATAGAATCATACAAACATGAAAGACCAATACTTCTACAAACAGGCATAAGTTCCTAGTACAGTTAATAGAAGACTTCTGTAACTCGAGGCTATACCACACGGTAGGAAAACATCCTAGTCCTAGACTGATCAGACCTAGCGACAACAGCTATTCCATTCCCCGTCTCATGACATAACCGTACACGAGAAACTCTACTAGGCGACCCCCTAAGCAGAGATGGCTAGTACTTAAGCTGGCTCCATTCCCAAAGTGGAACTCTTAGGCAGCCATGCCCCGACTTGGAGATAAGCCCCCCAGGCCGTGACACACAAGCTATTAACCATGAACTATATACTCGTTAAAGATAGTACGGCCTATCGATGTCATGGTCCAAGCTACTCATTTAGAATTAGAATGGTCAAGACGCCATATACACATAATTCTCTATGGGTACTTAGTCAACACGACACCAACCATATAATCAAACAGTCACGGGAATAACCTCCTATCATGTGACTAATTGCATATAAATCATAATCAAATATCATATCGCCTCATATCTACTAAGGCTAATTCATTAATTAAATACAACCTTACTTGAAGACAAATCCCCGACCCGAGTCCCGCGACGGGTCATCAGTCAAAACGGGCTGACTAGATCTTAGTTTGACCAAACCCGTTTGGTCAAACCGGCTAGAAACAGAGTCTTTACCACATAGACTTGCACATAAAAATCATCATATTCATTACATGTTATTTTATTAAAACTTCTAACATGTGAATTATTAAATCTTACTAAAAACCCGCTTGACTTAAAGGATATCAAATTAAACTATAATCTCGTATTATAATTTCTAACATGTGAGGAATTATAATATTATGAAAAATACTTTTAATTAAATAATTTACTTATTAAAATTTCCCACTTGCTAAATATTACAAAACACGATAAATTAACCCTAAACTCAAAAACCGTCACAAGTCCAAAGTGAGGGCTCATGGTCTGATTTTGGGCCGGACCTAACATGGGCCTGGACTGGGCCCACGGCTGATTTGGGCTGTTTTGGCTATTTTTATCGACTTTACTAAAAACCGTTTCCTAATATTTCCCGCATGCTTTAACATAATTAAAACCCGTCAAAACAACAATAAAACAACCAAGTATCGACGCAACCCAAAGACCAAAACCCGGACCAACCATGGACCAACCCAGACCGGCCTGGACCGGGCCTGAACCGGCCTGAACCGGCCTGGTTTGGGCTGGTTTACACGGCCACCCTACACGGTTTCAACAACCACCAATCCAAATTAATTCTAACATGATTTTAATTAACAACAACCATTTCAACAACCCATTTAATAATCATCCATACAAAAATCATGATTTTAAATAAATCATCCAACTATGTCAAGAACAACCAACATGTTATAAATTCATAAAACATAATAATAACCACTACTTAGCATGTTACTAACAAAAAATCCATAACTCATAATAACATGAACCAAAACAAAAGATGAACCAAAAACCAAAGAAACAAAAGCTATGTAACATATATTCGTCGAGTAACTCGGAATCGTTACCTTAGCTAGAAAAATCAATTAGCACCAAAATAAGAAGTATAAACTAAGAAACCCGTCTTCTAATCTTCCCCTAATATATACGAGTCACCAAACTCGTCGTCAAAATCTTCCCCTATAAGAAATGACAAGAAAAACATTATTAGAATTAAAACTTGATTTTCCATAATTAAAGTGTTGAAAACGATTTTGACGGAATTGAAAATAAACCGTACTAGAAGATGGAGAGCGAGGAGGAGATTCTAGAAATATAAGTTAGGACGGATTTAATTAAGAAATGAAGGTTTTATTTAGATCTTAGCTCAAGAACGACGAAGAACAGATGAAGAACGACGAAGAACGCTCAAGAACGATTAAAGAAAGTGTTATTTAGATCTTAATTTGATTTATTGTAAAAAGAAAAGTTGTTAGTGAGTAATGTGGTGAGTGAGCCGTGTGTTTATAGAGAAAATAATGAGTCGGGTTTTGAAATTGTTATTACGGAATTGACTCGGGTTTAATAATTATATTACGGTAATTAATTAGATATTAAGTTAATTAAATCAATTATCAAGATATTATGTTATTGTAATCAAAAGAAATGAAAATATCAAGGCCTAAGAGAGGGTGAGAGTGCCGTGTGAAATGGTGATAGTCGGGTCTGTTTTGTAAACGTTTTGCGTAATTTCCGTTGACGGATCGATAAAGTAACAAATATCTTAGATATTTGTATTAGTTTAATCGAAAAAATCAAAAGATCTAATTGTGAGTGGAAAAAGATGACATGGGCGTGTGACTCATGCCAAAGTCGAGTTTCGGGTTTGTTTCGGGATTTACGATGACTCGGGAATAGTTAAATGATGTTCGGGATTAAACCGTAAAAGTTATTCTTTAAATTCCGAATAAATTCAAAATAATTATATTAAATTATCATAAATCTAAATAAATCTTAATAAAAATAAATTAAAAATATTATTTTTTTAAATAAAATTTCGGTCTTCAAAATTACAAGGCGAGTCGGAAAAAGTCAACGAAAGTCAAAGTTGACTTAAAAACGGGATTCCCTTGGAATCTCGCAGAAATTCCAAATACGAACTCGGAATTTCAAAATTCGACTGGAAACAATTAATTCCACTTTAAAACTTAAACAGGCTGAAAAGTATCCGTAAAATATTTTTACAAGAAAAATAGGGTACTTTTCGGGTTGTTACAGCCATTAAGAGTAAAGACGAATCCAGACTGAGATTTCGAGTCATCTCGATCCGTTTGGAAGCTAGCATCCGCGTAACCGATTGCGCATAGCTTAGTATCTCCTCCATAAGTCAATACCCAATCCTTAGTCCTTCGTAAGTACTTAAGGATATTTTTAACAGCCATCCAGTGTATTTCACCTGGATTGCCTTGCTACCGACTCGTCATACTCAATGCATATGCCACGTCTGGACGAGTGCATATCATGGCATACATGATCGATCCTATGACAGATGCATAAGGAACACGACTCATGCGCTCGACCTCTTCCGATGTCTTGGGTGCCTGAGTTTTACTCAAATGCATCCCATAAATCATTGGAAGGTACCCCTTCTTGGAGTTGGTCATGCTGAAAATTTCAAGAATCTTATCTATATAAGACTCCTGACTGAGTGATAACATCCCTCGTGATCTAACTCTATATATACGGATCCCCAATATGCGTTGTGCCTCACCCAGATCCTTCATCTGGAAATGGTTCTTTAACCATACTTTTACGGAAGATAAGAGAGGAATGTCATTCCCAATCAAGAGTATGTCATCGACATACAATATCAAGAAGACAATCTTACTCACACTCGATTTGACATACAAGCATGGTTCCTCGACCGATCGAGTGAAACGATTCTCTTTTATCACCTGGTCGAAACGATGATTCCAACTCCGAGATGCTTGCTTAAGTCCATAAATAGAACGCTTAAGCCTGCAAACTTTCTTAGGATTTTTAGGATCAATGAAACCTTCGGGTTGTACCATGTAAAATTCATCCTCCAAATAACCGTTTAAGAAGGCGGTTTTCACATCCATCTGCCAAATTTCATAGTCATGAAAAGCGGCAATCGCTAAGATTATCCGAATGGAACGCAGCATAACTACGGGTGCAAAGATTTCATCATAATGCAATCCTTGCACTTGAGTGAAACCTTTTGCCCTAGTCGTGCCTTATAGGTGTCTGGTTGTCCTTCTACAGAATGCTTTATCTTATAAAGCCATTTGCACTGAAGAGGTCGTACCTTATCAGGCAAATCAACCAGATCCCATACGTCATTCTCATACATGAAGTCCATCTCGGATTGCATGGCTTCAAGCCATAGCTTACGGTCGGAACAGGTCATGGCACCTTTATAGGTAGCGGGTTCGTTACTCTCTAGGAGCAAAATGTCATCTCTATCATTCTCCTCGACCATACCAATGTATCTGTCTGGAGGAATGGAGACTCTACCCGACCTCCTAGGTTCCTGAGGAATATTAACCATAGCAGAAGTTGAAAGAACATCTTCCTCCATCAGTTGCTCGGTTGTTGGTTCTTGAATCTACGACAGATTGAAGGTTCTATTACTTGACTTGTTCTCGATAAACTCTTTCTCTAAGAACTTCGCACTAGCCGCAACAAAAACTCGATGTTCGGTAGGCGAATAGAAGTAATGATCAAACATTCCTTTTGGATAACCAATAAAGTATGTCTTGATCGATCGTGGGCCGAGCTTATCCTCGTGTCTCCACTTGACATAAGCCTCGCAGCCCCAAACCCGAATAAAGGACAAGTTAGGGACCGTTCCCTTCCATATCTCATATGGAGTCTTGTCTACAGCTTTAGACGGACTTCGGTTAAGTATTAGAGCAGCTGACAAAAGAGCAAAACCCCATAGTGAATCAGGTACTACCGTGTGACTCATCCTGGATCGAACCATATCAACTAATGTTCGATTTCTCCATTCGGACACACCATTTAGCTGCGGTGTTCCAGGTGGACTTAACTGTAATACTATGCCACAGTCTTTAAGGTGTTGATCAAACTCATTAGAAAGATATTCGCCATCACGATCTGATCGAAGTGCTTTAATCTTTCTTCCCAGTTGGTTCTCAACCTTATTCTGGAATTCCTTAAACTGTTTAAAGGACTCACTTTTATGCTTCATTAAGTAGACATATCCGTATCTACTCAAATCATCCGTGAAAGTGATAAAATATCTACAGCCGTCTTTTTCGTTAATTGACATTGGTCCACATACATCAGTATGTATGAGTCCTAATAGGTCATTAGCACGCATTCCAACACCTTTGAAGGAAATTCGAGTCATTTTTCCGATAAGACATGATTCACACGTGCCAAATGATTCATAATCAAATGGGGAGATAGTCCCATTCTCAATGAGCTTCTTTACATGTTTTTCATTTATGTGTCTCATACGACAATGCCATAGATAAGTTTGATCTTTGTCACCAACCTTTACTTTCTTATTATTCACATGTAATATGTCTGTGGTTTGATCTAAGATATAAATTCCATTCATGGAAACTGCTTTGGAATAAATCATTTCATTCAAAGAGAAAATACAGCTATTGTCTTTTATTGAAAATGAAAAACCGTCTTTATCAAGTACGGAAACAGATATAATGTTCTTAGATAAACTGGGTACATAGTAACAAGTATATAAATACAACTCAAATCCACTCGGGAGTTGGATTACGTATGTTCCCATTGAGACTGCAGCAACTTTTGCTCAATTCCCGACTCGCAGGTCCACATCACCCTTTGCGAGAGGTGTGATGTTTTTTAGGCCCTGCAAATGATTACACATATGAGAACCACAACCAATATCAATTACCCAAGTTCCGAAACTTGCATGGTTAACCTCAATCATATGAATATAAGATGACATACCAACAGGAGTGACGCGACCTGCTTTTATGTCTTCACGGTACACGGGACAGTTCCCCCTCCAATGCCCAGTCTTGTGGCAATGGTGGCACTCAATGTCACTGTCCTTGCTCTTTGCCTTGCCATGTGAGCTACTAGTCTCAGCAGGCCCACTCTTACTCTTTCATGACTTCTTAAATTAAACTTTGGCTTCCCTACATTTAGGTCGCCATGAGCCTTGCCCTTACCTTTGTTCTTGTTGGAAATCATGAGAACATCTTGCTTCATGCTCCCACTCAATTTCAGATCCTTCTCGGTCTGTACGAGAAGTGAGTGTAGCTCATGAAGACTTTTCCTCATGTCATTAATGTAGTAATTTGCCTTGAAAAGGGCAAAATTATCACGGAGTGAATGAAGCACACGGTCAATGACTATGCTCTCACTGATTTTGCAATCAAGTGCCTCCAGTTTCTCGACATTCTCAATCATATCAAGAATGTGTGGGCCAACCGGTTGGCCCTTATGGAGTTTCGCCTCAAAGAAGCGACAGGTATGCTCATAAGTAACGATTCTCGGTGCTTTTGAGAATTCGTTAGTGAGCGTGGTGAAAATCTTATTTGCACCTTGGGCAATGAAGCGTCTTTCCAAATTGGTTTCCATTGCAAAGATGAGTACGTTCTTTATCGTACCCGCTTCCATAACGATGTCACTATAAGCAAGTGACTCGTTAGTTCTCGCATTGGGGCCTGGGTTTGGCGGTATTGGCTCAGTCAAGAACTTGAGCTTGCCGTCAGCAATGGCTGCATTACGTAATGCCGCCTCCCAGTCCGCAAATTTGGACCCGTCATTCTTCAGTCGTGTGGACTGATTCATGTGGTCCATGAAAGTTTTAAGCCAGGACTCGCGTGCGAGTGTGGCACTTGGCTTAGGGACATCATTATGGCCAGCCATTTGTTATAGCAGTATTATCAATATAAGACGAATTCTACACTACAAAAAAGAAGAAAAAAATATAATAATAAGCATACTCATCGATATGAATTAAGTCTAGTGCAAAAACTTGTTTAATGCGAAGACTCAAGCATTTATACAATTGACCTCCCTCAAGAATTATATAAATGATCCAAAGACTCAATTATCTGTAAATTGATAAGCCAACCTCTTGGCTAATTCTACCTTTAGAACTATTGGTCGATAAAATTTTATCTATAGTCCATCATAATCACGAGAAACTCTTCGGATTATAATGTAGAGGTAAAATAAGCCAACACATACTACTTACCCAACGTAAAAGGGGTCATATGGAGAGTAAGGTCCTATATGCCTACCGACGAAGAAGGGATTCATAGTAGTTTGGCCTATAAAGACTAGTCTCAATTTTAGGTTTTAGAGGAAGATCCCATCAACTTTTATTTTAATTCATTTTAAGTGAACGAATATCTAGCATGCGAGAATGAATAAACTAAGATGATGACTTAAAATTCGTGTTCCATCTTTATGTCCATGATAACTAACATCCAAACTATATGAGTCAATTTTCATGCATTTTTAGTAGTACGTGGTTTGGTTTAGGCGGAATATGATGCACTAACTATCATGTGAAGAAATGAAACAAGAACGAAAAATACGTAAAATTACGAAGTCCTAGTGTGGCATATCTACCAAAATGAACAAAATACAACTTTGGAATCCATCCATGTTTGGACCCGAAAAGCTTGTCTTGATGTTCCATCTTGGTCCATGTAGCGGGAGTGAGCAATCCGATCTCCATCTTTAGTCTTCTCAAATTACATTTAATAAATTACAAAATATAAATCTATTTACATTCTAATTTAAAAACATAATTTCAAAGAAAACAAAAGGAGATTCGAGATCTCAAAATTACATCAAGATCATGTTTCCATCATTACGAAAACATAATCAACTAAGGCCACACCAGGTATTACAAATTACAACCAATTGCAAAAATACGTAAATAAATCATTCAACAAATCATTCAACAAAATAAAATGCATCAACAATAAATTAATCATTCAAGACATAATTCCTTAATTATGTAGAGTAATTTATCCAAACCACCTAATTTAAAATGATCAAAATTATGTGACAATTCTTTAATTACTCACAATAATTTCAATCAAACATAATCCAATTTTAATTCATATTATCGTATAATATGAATTAATCCAACATTATTTTAAACCGTTTTAAAATAATTGGTTATCCAATAATTGTGAACTTTTCACAACAACAATTATACATTATCAATATAATGCATAAACAAAAATATTCGGCCAATTAAAAAAAAAAAAAAAATCCGAAGTGATTTTTTTTTCTTTTACAAATTAAACATATAATTTGATGTTTTTTTTTTCTTTCACAACAACAATCAAACATTATCAATATAATGCTACGGCCTGTTTTTTTTTTCTTTTACAAATTAAACATATAATTTGATGTTGCTAATATTACAAGATCGGTACAATTATCAACATTCAACCATTATTAAACATTGATTCAAACTAGATGATTCTATTTAACAAATTAAAATTAATATCTAAATCATGATTAAATCGATTATCTTAATATTTGACTAATCATAATTGATTAGAACATCATTAAAATTAATGAATCATGATGCAAAACTACAATTTAACGTCATGTATACCTAAAATATATAGCACAAACAAATGTTCATTAACATTCAAAAACAATTTCCATTTACGTTTTAATTTAATCCTTATTAAATTAAAACATCTACAAATTTATCATATTGTCATCTTAACAATTTAAAACAACAATATCAATAAATCAAAATGAAAACAAGAATTAAAAAAAAAAAAAAAAAAAATATCACGGGCAAAAAAAAATACACGGCTGTTTTTTTTTATTTTTAAAATTGGACCGAAATAAAAAATTTTCATCATTCATGAAAAATCATATAAAATAATTTCGTAGCCTTGGCTCTGATACCACTTGTGGGAAATATCGATATATTTCAACATGAAATTTAAGGATTATAACGAAATTATAATATCTGAAATACGAGTCATAAACGAAAAGCATAAAGATTATAATCAACCTTTGGTCCTAGCAATATGGCCTAAGAACAAATATCGAGATCGATATTCTCCTAATCGTTGCACCCAAGATGTTCTGAGAAATGCCTTTTCTTGTGCTAGAATCAATACAAAACTTACTGCTAAATTTTGTAAAACGTTGTTATATATCGATGATGTAGAGAAGAAGAGTTTATATACAACTCTTCTCCTCTCCTTAACCGGCAAAGTAGTGTAGTAGAGGGAGGAGTCTCCCTCTTTTCTTCTACTTGTTTTTGGTAAATAGAGTTAAGATAGGAGTCTTCCCTCTTTTATTTATTTAATGTATAATATGTGTATGTATTATTATTGTAGTTTATGTTGTCACATATTAATAAGTCCATACAACATTTTGTAGTTGATTTATTAATACCGGTCTGACATCATTTATTATGACAATATCGTATAATATATACGTCAACTATAAATATCGTATATTCATAATTTGCTAATTAAATATAACAGTTTATATTTAATTACGAATTAACATTTAATTCGTTTAAGCTTACATTATTTAATCGTATTAAATAATTACATTATATACATTAATTAGGTATAACAGTTTATATTCAATTACGAATTAACATTTAATTCGTCTCAGCTAATATTATTTAATCGTATTAAATAATCGTATCATCATTACATTGACTAACCTTTTAGTCATATACATCGACTAATCTTTTAGTCATATAAGGCATCAATATGATTATATTTTTCATATAACCATATCTCTCAAACACATCCTTTAGGTGTGACTTTTAGGGACCCGTTGATCACCGCCATTAAAATGACAATAACGTCAAACTTCTAGCAAGCCAACCGTTATCGATAAACGTTAATCAACTGATAAGAATACTAAGTATACCCTGTGAACCTGTAAGAGATTTATACATGTTATCACACTAGCTCCAACAGATATATTTAAAATCATTAAGCATGTGTGCAAATGAAGAGGAACAAGGGAGAGCCTACGGGGACTTGATATATAAAACCAGAAGAATGTTAAACAGTTCACTTAACTTTTTGATGGAGGTGAACTAAAGTTCAGGGGGGAACATAACAGTTTGTTAAACTGTTCTATCAGGAGAAATGCTCGAAGGAAAGGAGAATAACGATGATGCTTTATAGGTAAATTCTCTTTATGGGATTAATCTGTGGTTATTTGTGTGCGCATATCATTTATGCTTTTTCTACTTCCAATTATTCCATTGATCAACATTCTAAATCTAAACACACAAGTATTGTTCATCCCTTTTGTTTGATCAAGTTGAAAAGAGTAAAATTTGTCTAGAGCTTGGTAAGATTATTGACCAACTAGCTACTTTTACTTTAACTACTTTCTAGAGAACGGTTTGAGAAAAATTGGTTGAAACCTAGTCTAGTAAATTGCATTTGACACTTGCATATGTTGTGCTTTCTTCAATGATTGATTAGTTGAGGGAATTTTCATATTGACCGTGTGCGTATTTACTAAAGCATGATATTTCGTGTGCCAAGTACATATTCGACATGAGATGGTTGATTATTGAATTAAATCATGATATGTTTTAAATTGTTGAAAGTGTCATTCAATCTTCTTACAAAAAATTACCCCTTAATTTGACTTCATCCCTTCTTAACTTAACTTTCTTAAACTAGAAACCTTGTTGAACCTAAACTGGTCAGTCCAATACACTGTTCGGTTAAGAAACCAATTCCCAAAACCTTGCCTTACTAAAACCTATCTACAATAGATAGGAAGCACCAAATCAATTTGACTATCCATTTAACCTACAACCCAAAACTAATTTATACCTTCAGCTATAATTGACTTTGATTTGATAAAATTGTCTTGAGTTTCTTTTATACGTGCCGTATTTAAGAAAATAATGATATTTTCACATGTTTTCATTTTAGACTTTTATCCGGAGTTTTGATGATGCTATAAAGTTGGATGAATTGTGATCACATTGGAAATATTTCTAAGGAATTGGAAAGTGCTCAAAATTTAAAAAAAAAGTGAATAGTGCAGAACAAATGAAAGAAGAAAGAAGAAAGAATAAAAAAAGGAAGATCGAAAAAAAGAAGATCGAAATATAAAGGTAGATCGAAAAAAAATAAGATCGAAAAAAAATAAAAAAAGAAATATGAACACTATGTAATGATTTATTCCTTATTCATTCAAAATCTTTTATGTTTTTCATGTTTCTCAAAACTCCATATTCATGTATCTTATTTTCCTTTGTTACAATTTTCATGCACGAAGTTTAGAAATCTCAAGTACTTTCTATACTCTTATTCGAAGCCAATTCAAACCTCGCCACATAAACCAAAACCCTCTCTAACCCTACAAAACTAACTCTGCATTTGATCTAACCTTTCTGTGACACTTGGAACTTTTTATTTGCATATTGTGGTGATATTCAATATGATGACTTTATTATGTTCAGCATCACATACTTGAAATCTAGAGTAATCTTGTTCGTGTTTATACAATTCTAGTCTTTTAATGTTATTTCCCATTTCGATGATGTCAAGAGGGGGAAGAATAGATATGTTTGTTGTTAATTGCTTGCTATTAGACCTTGTCAAGACTAATACTATCTTATTGTCTTTGAAAGGTGTTTAGTTACATTGGCACAAGTTGGTTAGCGGTTTAAGTAACTCTTGACATTTGTTACTCTCTTCTACTTGATCCTTACTTTCAAGCTTCATTCAAGGTCATTCAAGAGAAATCATATTTTGAGGGGGAACTTAATTTGAAAGACTTGCCATCATCAAAAAGGGGGAAATTGTTGAGATATGTTCTTTTGATGATGGACAAGTATTTCGTATAATGTTTTCCTTGTGCTACTAATGTGTGTGTTCTCAAGTATGTATAAGTTCAAAGGATATTTTATGAAGACATGAAGCTTGAAGAGAAGTGTGTCGTTGTTTAGTGTCATGTGTGTTGTAAAAGTAAAGGAACGAGCAAATATATTACTGAACAAAAATTCAACAGTTCGCTGAACTGTTCAATTGAGATCTGGTTATGGAAACTGCTGAAAAGATTTTCCAAACTCTTTTCTTAAATGATATTTCGAAATAAAATATTTTATAAACAATAATATCTTTGAACAAAATATCCTAACAAATAAACTTTCGGTTTATAATAGCATTTGAGGATCAAAATCTTGGAAGTTATTTTTGCTTGGAGAATAAGTAAAAAGATCTTTTTGTTATCTAAAAATATTCTTGAATTATCTTCTCAAGATATATTATCTTTTTGCTTTAACTTAAGAGATTTAGTTCCAACACTTCTCCTATAAATACAAGACTATTATTTCAGAAATAATCACCCTTTTCATGTGCTTTAATGTTTTTGCAAAATTAGGTTTTTATGTTTTAAGCTTTTAAATTCATTTTGCAAATATTTTCTGAAAAGGTGTCTGTCAATATATCGAACAGTTCGTGAGACTGTTTAATTTGCAACTCTGTTCTGTATTGCTCGATTCTCTTGCTATAAGGAATTCAATTTCGTCTCTATTAGTCTTATATGAAGACATTGTAAAAGAGACACATTTGATTGTAATATTTCATATCTAAAGAGAGATCTCTGGGGTGCTAAGAGTTTAGCACTCGAGTCAACACAACTAGAGTTAGTTGTGGGGTGTTGGAGTACAAGGGTTTTGTACTCGAGTCGCAAAATCGGAGTAGGTTGTGGGGGTTTCTTTGTAGTCGGGGTTGATTATTAAAGAAACATTAATAAGAGAGATAGTGGACGTAGACCTAAAGATTGTAGGTCGAACCACTTAAAAATCGCTTGTGTTTTGTTTCTCTTTAATTTGCTTTATGTTGTTTATTGCTTTTTATAATCGTGCACGCTTCCGCAAACACAAAGACTCTACCTATAGTCTATTGTGTTTATCCATCACGATTGCTTTCATAAGACTACAAACGATTTCCTTATTACATTCGTTATTGCTTTCGTTTTATTTGAATAAATGATCACGTACTCTACAGACAAGTCAGTTGAACAGTACGACGGACTGTTCATTTTACAATCAATACTAATAATTTGATTTTAAGTTTCTTAAGCAACGAAATTTGTAAAAAGAGTACTTAATTCACCCCCTCCCCTTCTTATGTACCAGATCCATAAACTCAACAAAACTATTATGAGCCGTGGACAATGACATTAAAGGGGCCATACATAAAATATCGCTTCTACACAACAAGTGGTATCAGAGCCTAAGGTTCGACTTGGTCTAGACACAAGAAGAAGCATCAAAGCCCTATACTTGAAGGGTTCTTACACTATAAAGCGTGGAACTCATAAAAGCTCGAGTGAGAGCTAATATATTCACAAAGGTAACATGTGTCTCACGACGATGAGACAGGCTGTCCAAGAGATCTGAAGATTGTCAGCGATCCGACGAGGTGGGCCAAGGTTTAATGGGGGCAACAAAAGCGGACCCGATAAGCCCAAAGGCGGTTGGGGGTGGCGCGCTGAGGCACCAGATGCGGACCAGTCCAGGGTATGTTGGATGCAGAGGAGTTTGGTATGCAAGTGTAGCACAATTTCCATGAAGGGACACATGAACCCGTAGTGAGACAGGTGTTGTGCCGGTTAAGGGGAAGTTATCAAGACTTGGTGATGCGCAGGGTGTCTAGAAGTTGGGGTTGCAGGTTGTGGGGAGGTCGTCTATGGAAGTAAAGGTCAGATCGAGTTAAGATCATGGTCATTGGTGTGATGGGAGGATTGTTAGGTGAAAACCCTTTAGAAGTGTAGACAAATATAATAGTATAAGGCCTTTTTGGTAAGGAGCCAACAATAAATCCGTGAGGGCTCGGCTTAAAGCATACAATATTGTACTATTATATAGACCGTGAACACTTACACAGTTGGGGGCTAACAAAAAATATCAACGTTTTCGCAAAACAATTAGTTATATTCTTTTTTTTTTGGAAAAGAAGTACATTAATAAAACAACCAAGTACAAGTTCATGTTTACAACGGCGGGTGGTGTGTGTGTGTGTGTTAAGTGGCGTACAAACGTTACCGAAATCCGAATTACAATAACCAAGTACAAAAGGGGGAGCAGTATCCCAAGTACTACAACCGCATCTAGTACTATTATCATCAATGGCAAAGCTTGCAAGTTCATCCGCCACTCTATCTCTCGTTGTTTTTTCATGCATGATCTTCAAATGAGGTTAAGTCTTGAATTGTTCCCTACACTCAAGCAACAAGTTAGTGTATGGACCACAAGGCGGATCACTTCGGAGGATAGCATCCACGACATAAGCACAATCTTAGGCCAACACAAAATTACCGATGTTGCGAGTTGCAAAAATCTCCTTATTATAAAAGCTAAGTTCTTTTTTGCTTTTCTATTGGTCCATAATTTGTAGGTTTTGAAAAATAATTTATTTAGGTAGGGCTCTCCATGTCTATGTACCTACTTCATTACCGTCTCTCCTATTTCAATAATTAAACATCCTCCCTCACTTTCACTAATCAAATATGTCACCCTCTATTATGCTTTTATTCATTAATGATTCTAAAATTCTAAATTTTCATAACTATGGTGCAATTTTCTCATTATATATCCTCTATAACTATTAAGAGTGACTTTAATGTTTACAATATATAATCTTCTTAATGTGATCTAATTATTTTAGGTGAATAAGATTAAAATTAATTTCATATAAAAAAGTCTCATCATTTCCGTGTTACATGTAACAATGTTCCGTATTTTTTCCAGTCTTATCCATAATACAAAAATAACCGCTGAAACACTTTAAAATGATGTTGAAAATAATGTAAATATATTTAATTTCCTAACATAATGTAGTTTTACCTTCATGTCGTATAATTTATCGTTCATAATACAGGTGATTGGTAAAACAAATTATTAATTATTGTCTAACTTGCGTTCTCCGCTTCCTGATATAACAAAAGTTAGTGTACCATATTACATACGAATACTTTGTTTTACAATGACAATTAATTTTAAAGAATATTAATTTGTAATTTTATTAAATTTATTAATTTACTCTTTATATTTTATATTTGTTTTATGATATTGTATACAAGTCTAAATTTTAGCAATTATTAAAAATTAATTCCCTTAGTTAAATCAATATAAATTAAATTAAAATTTTAATAGTTTTATGTAACAAACCCGTGCATAATAACTAGTATTAGCTATATTCTGTACTTTATTTTTTATTTGTTAAGGTGTGCATGTAGTTGACGTTGATATTTTTTTCACAAAATTTAAAGAAGACAACTAGGCGTAGTGTTGCGACTGATTTTATGGTTGGGGTACGTAGCAACAAAATTTCATCATGCCGACATCTCACTCGCGCGAGATGGAATGGCTATTCCTAATCTAAATGCGCTGGTCAAGAAGTGATGAGGCACAAAATAACAACACAAATTCTCTAACATTCTACTTTTGTTGTGGAACACTAATTTTTTTTTAATTGCGCACTATTCGTTTCAGTTTTAAACATATTAAATATTACTCCACCCTATTCAGAGCAATGTTCCCCCTTCCCATTTGACACAAATTTTAAGGTTTTGAATTAAATAAGCAAAAGTAATGTAGTGGGGGTAAGGTGATTGGAGAGAGGGAATGTATTGTGGGGTATTATTGTGGAGTGAAGTGATTAAAATAATTATTGTTGTGGGGTAAGGTGATTAAAATAAGATAAAGTATGAGTATTGTGGGGTATTGTAGTGAGGTAATGTGATTAAAATACGTATAAAAGTTTACCAAAAAAAGAAAAGGGGAAGGTATTGTGAATAGATAAAAATGGAAAGGGGGAATGTTATTGTGAATAGGAGGGAGTACCAGTTTTACCCCGTGCAATTGCACTGGTGTATACTTGCACGGGTGTATAATTTAACCTTCTTATAACACATGTTTAGATAAAATGATATGCTATTTTTATTAGCATTCATTTATTTATTAAAATTTAACATACTAAATAATAACATTCGACAAATAGAATTTACTTGTGATTTTAAAAGTCGCCCACATGAAGTTTTTTATGACTAAAATGGGTAATTGGAAGAAAGCTGCTAGCTTGAGGTAAGGAGTTTGTTTAATGTCATAGTTTAGAACTGTACAAAATTAACACTTAAACTATATATGTTATTGTTTAAAATTTAATCAATAAACAATTTTGTTAGAAAAAAGAATCATAAGAATAGGTAGCACGTCTCACTGAAGACGGACACTATCGTCATAAGCGCAAGACGCATAATGTCTATGTTACAATATGTAAGTGTGAGGGCAAGTGAGGGGCTCCATTTACCCTCCACTTGCACTCACCAGTTGCATATTGTGAGAGGGCTATTATTCGTCTTCAGATTGTGACGGATAGTGCCGTCTTCAATGAGAATTTGTGAAGAATAGTGGTGTTATTGGGGATAGACGTTCGTACCCGCATTCGGCGACTAAAATGCAAATCCACACCCCCATTACATCAACTGCGTTGAGTAATATTTTAATACTCATTCCTACTGCAAAGGTAGAATTTAGCATATTTACTAGTCTTACCTTGTGGGTACATATCTATCCGTCTTATATAAAAAATACTCTGTAATAATAATATTACATTTATTTTGACTGTTATATTCTTTCATATAAAACAAAATTCATGAATGAATAAAAAAGAATTTTTAACTTGAATAAAAAAAACACATTCTCATTTAAGACGGGCAATATCTGTCTTAAGCGTAAGACGGCTCAAATACAAACCAAATTACCCACTTGCTGCCTAAAAATGCCAAAACTTTTGACTTTATTATCACCATGTGGTGGTATTTGACATGTCTTAAAGCTTAAGACGAAGAGTGCCGTCTCAAAAAAACTTAGACAAATAACATACAGCTTTTCCGTATGTGACAATAAGGTGAGAATAGAATCAAAATGGAAGAAAATCAAATGGGTCGACCTCAAGTCAACATAGCAGCCTAAGTCCCTCAAAGTCTCAAACCATTGACCCTTATCTCTCTCTTAGTACTAACCAAATCCCCAAAAAAATTACCAATAAATCTCATAATCTCCTCTCTCTTTCTCATCTCCACCACCTCCCATTCTCCCAATCAAAGTTGTTTATTTATTTACTTAAATTTAATCTGTTAGTCGCTTAGTCACTTCCATGATCCTTAAACCTAGTTAATACTACCATTTGTGTTTAAGTTTATCATTCCTTAATCGCAGTGATAAACGTAGTCTACTAAATAAACGCAGTCTACTAAATTAGTTTAAAAAATTTATTTCACGAAATGATTTCACTTTGGGTTAAGGTATGTCTTATTTACTTTATTATTAAGTAGGAGTAAAATTAATAGATTTGATAGGAATTAACATATTACTATTTTTTGTAAATATTTATTTTGGTATTTCAATTAAATTTTTTTTATTGATAATTTTATGTTGCTTTATGTGAAAGTCATTTATTTTTTAGATTAGTATTTATTTTGAGTTATAAAAATTTTCGAACTTACAATATTTAACTTTGTTACATATTTTATAGAAATTATTGATTAAAATCATTTAAGCATTGTTATCATTTTTCGTGCAAATGTAACTAAACACTATGTATATTTTTTATCAAGTTTTTTAAAGCTTATAAGTTAGATAATTTCTGGAAAAAAAAATTTTTAGATTAATATTTTTTTGAGTTATAAAAATTTTCAAAATTACAATATTTAACTTTCTTCCATACATTTTTTATAGAAGTTATTGATTAAAATCATTTAAGCGTTGTTATCATTTTTCGTGCAAATGTAACTAAAAACCATGTATATTTTTATCAAGTTTTGTAAAGCATATAAGTTAGATAAATTTTGGAAAAAAAAAGAAGTTAATCTTTTATATTGTTGAGATCTCTTCCCATATGTGTGTGAGGGGCATCCATCCCACATCGGTAGAATAATAGTGAATGGACTAACTTATAAGTAAGTGGGCTACTCCTCCCATCACCAATTGGTTTTAGGATGGAACCTCACTTGCTTGTGGCCGGTTTCATGCACCTAATTCTATAAGCCCGCTGCGGGGGACTCAACAAATGGTATCAGAGCCGACGGTTCGGCTTGGGACCGCAAGGTGCGATGTGGTGACGGAGCTCGAGATGACGCAAAGTAGCGTCGTGGTTGCGGAGTAGCACCAGAGCTGGGCTCTTACCCTTGGTTGATCAGAGATGAGGAGTAGCGTCGTGCGGAGTAGTCTGGTCGGTCCAGTGCGGGGTTGCATCGGGTGCGGAGTAGCGCCAAGTAAGGGGGAGTTTCAGCACACACACATGTGAAAGAGGGAGATTGTTGAGGTCGATTCCCATATGCGTGTGAGGGGCATCCATCCCACATCAGTAGAATAATAGTTAATGGACTAGCTTATAAGTAAGTGGGCTACTCCCCCTATCACCAATTGGTTTTAGGATGGAACCTCACTTGCTTCTGGCCGGTCTCATGCACCTAATTCTATAAGCCCGCTGCGTAGGACTCAACAGATATAACCACAATTCTCGCATCTAGTTTGTTAACTAATAGTTTTTTTAATAGTCGCTGGTGCAAAATCGTTTTTATGGTGGGAATTAAAAAAAAAAAAAAAAGAAGAAGAAGTTGAGTTTGATGACGTGGACGCATGAGGATGAAGTATTTGTTTGTGTTTTAATAGAAGTAAGATTTTTAGATTAATATTTATTTTGAGTTATAAAAATTTTCGAACTTACAATATTTAACTTTGTTACATACATTTTTTAAAGAAATTATTGATTAAAATCATTTAAGCATTGTTATCATTTTTCGTGCAAATGTAACTAAACACTATGTATATTTTTATCAAGTTTTTTAAAGCATATAAGTTAGATAATTTCTGGGAATTTTTTTTTTAAGATTAATATTTTTTTTGAGTTATAAAAATTTTCGAAATTACAATATTTAACTTTCTTACATACATTTTTTTATAGAAGTTATTGATTAAAATCATTTAAGCGTTGTTATCATTTTTCGTGCAAGTGTAACTAAACACTATTTATATTTTTATCAAGTTTTGTAAAGCATATAAGTTAGATAACTTCTGGAAAAAAAATTAATCTTTGATATAACCACAATTCTCGCATCTAGTTTGTTAACTAATATTTTTTTTAATAGTCGCTGGTGCAAAATCGTTTTTATGGTGGAAATTAATAAAAAAAAAAAAAAAAAAAGAAGAGGTTGAGTTTGATGACGTGGACGCATGAGGATGAAGTATTTGTTTGTGTTTTAATAGAAGTAAGATAAGATTAACTGGAGAAAATAAAGACAAAAGTTTTAATAACTAGGTAATTTGTTATTTATCTGACCCGTCTTAAACTTAAAATGAAAAATATCCGAATTAAATGAGAACTTGTGTTTCTCAAAAAATTATTGCTAATTAGTATGTTAAACTAGTGTAACACCCGTGAAAATTCACGGGATTGTTTTTCATTTTTTAAAATTGAATGTATTTAATATATTTGTAAAATGAATGTTAGACGATATATCTAATTATTATTAAATTAATTTAACAAAAATAAGTTATCATTCATTCTCTTCAAAATTAACTCAAACTTTCATAATCAAAACTAATATAGCAACTTACCTTTATGCTTATTTGATAAACTCAACCTTCTAGTTTTAACACTAATATATAATCCCTCCGCTTCAGATTATATGACAGTTTTTGTTTTTCGAGGTGAGTCTTTAATTTTAATTTTTTTAAAACAATATTTGTCTAAAAATTATAAAAACTATACCATAAAATTCCTTATTAATGGAGCTTTAAAATGAGTATACATTTCATTATGTTTACTCTTATATTTTGAGAGATATTGAAGAGAGAAGGGAGTGTCTCGAAAAGTGAGAATGACATATATATAAAAAAACAGAGGAAGTATTCTTAATACATCTATATAAATAAATTTGGTCAAATTTTATTTTTCCTAAAATAAATTTCCGCTAACTTGTTTAACTCATAATTCTACCATTTACAAAAAATATCGTGCGAGGTGGTGTTGGTGGTTACAGGTTAGTGTGGGTTGTCCGGCTGTGGCACTGTGCTGGATAGACGTCAAGAAGAAAGTGAAGTGAGGAGAGAGAGGGGGGTATACCATACACCCAGGTGTATGGTGTATCATACTCCCACTTTTATTTAGCTTTTTTAAAACTCTTGAAACTTTAATTTTATAAATTGAAAAATTATATTATTATTCGTAATTTTTATTTCTCTACAATAAGATATCACATTTGATATATTTTAGTGTCTATTTTAATTTCTCTCGCATATTCACAGCATATAATTGACATATTCACATGTTATTTTGAGTGAATATGTATAATTTAGTAAATGAATATCTATGATTAGCTCAATAAATTACGTTTATTTATTCTTACGTATAAGCAATTTGTGAATATGTTTGTCATATTGTTTGAATACTATATTCATAGTGTGATAATATGCAAGTTTTATTGTGACACTATAATTTTTCATTTACATGAATATGTCGATTATGTGATGTTAATATGAGGATTAATTTTGTATGTGTGAATATGCCATTTTATTTTGGGAATGGAAAATTTCTATGTTATGAATATCGAAACACACACATAACTGTGTGAATATGTGTATTCTATTACATGAAAATTCATGAGTAACTCAATAAATAAATATACCCCGTATATATTATTCTTAAAACACGTATTTCGTGAATATCTTTCTTACATTAGGCTGAATATCTATATTACCTTTTTGTAGAGAAAAAGGATTATACATCGGAGGTACTACCTCAGACTATTATGATTTTGAGTTTTTGTGCATTTTTTTCGAGCTTTTTAAAGTTAATAAATTAAATTTTATATCTTATATATGATGTTTTTTGAGTGTTATTGTAATTTTTTTTAGCTTAATTTTTAAATTAATAAACTCAAAATTTTTTATAGTAAAACTACACTATACTCAAAAACTTTATTGTAAAGCTCAAAAACTATATTCTATGTGGTAGTACCTCAGAGGTACATTCACTTACTGCTTTTTGTAAGTGTGTAAGTTTTACTTTGTGAATATATATAATTTGGAACTTACGTGAATATGGTAATTGAATGATGTGAATATCTCGTGAATATGTCAATTATGCGATGTTAATAGATTGTAATGAATATACCAATTATGTGATGTGAATATAAGGGTAAAATTAAAATAAAGACCAAAATATACCAAATGTGATCTCCTCTTATAGAGGAACACAAATTATAAATAATGGTACTCATTTTTTATTTTTTAGATTTATCAAGTTTGAGTTTTAAAGGAATTTAATATTGATTCATTTATTTTGTCAATAACTAAACTCATGGGAGTATATTATATCCTACTCTTAGGAGTAGGATATAATTTATGGTAGAAGTTATTATGAAATCGTAAAAAGGAAAGTAAGAGTCTCCATTTAAATGTCTAGCACATTGCACGCCTATTTTTCGGTAATCGTAGTTGGAAAAGTAAGTGCCAATTTTTTTCTAGAACAATAAACAATGTAATTTTGTGGACAATTTAGCCCAAGTTATTGGAGAGCTAGAAATTGGTAATTCTGAATCATCATGTTACCACAGGTTGTTTTAAATTTTTAAAAACTGTGATTAAGATAAAAATTTAAATGATGACAATTAGACATACGTTGCTACATTTGTCACTTTCAGCTCCTCTAACTAATACGGTGTATTAGTATATTTACTAATTCTACAATTCTTGTGTTATTTAATGCTACTTTTACATGGGTGATTGTATGTTGTATCCATCACGAACAATCAATAATGAACTGATCCCCTATATACTAAAAGAATATGAAAAACTCAAAGTTTTCACCCCTAAAGTTCTTCCCATATTTTGACGAAATCTCATATTTACTTTCCTATTTTGATGTAATCCACTATTTAAGATTCACCTCTAGCTTTTTTGATGATTAAAATTTTGCCCTAAAAGATAAACCGTAGCTACAACATATGTTATTTATGAAAGAGTTATAAACCAATACCATTATTTTTTGTATAAAAAAATATTTTTAATAAGATGCACCTTTGATGTCAATACTTAAATATATATATTAATTTCTTTGTTTTATTTGTTTGATAGTGTAATTATCTTATTTATATATGAGGTCATATTTTACTTAGAGTAAATGTTTTATCATGTATTTACAAGTTAGATTCTCAAAATTAATATTTTTAATAAAACCTCATCAAATTATTTTAAGTAAAATTCTTAAAACTAATGTGATTGGGCTTGATACGATGATAGATGAATCATCTTAACCAAAACCTTAAGGTGATGGTTGAGGCCCATATATTATAGTTATATTCAACCATAAACTTAATGTTTTGGTTGAGACGGTTCATCTATCATAAGGTGATGGTTAAGGCTCATATATTGTAGTTATATTTTATTAAAACCCATCATTGTAAATAATTTTTATACAAACACGTAATTTTTTTTTGTACATACAAACACATAATTATAAGGAGACATATTATTAGCACCCAACAACATACTTAATGCCTAACAAATCTGTGTCAAAGAATACAACTCTCCTTTATTTTTACATAACTCATATAACTTTTAACCTTACATTTCCTTACTTTGTGTCCTACAACTGCTTCTCTCATATTCTAACACTTTGAACATCATCACCATCATTAATTATTGTCGTCTTCAACACACTCTATTGTCATATTCATCTTTTATCATGAAAAAAATTGCTAAGCAAGTTAAATGAGCCTAAAAAGACTAAACAAATGAATGTTTAGTAAAACACCCTTTTATTCTTTAGAATTTGTTACAACAAAACATTTAAATTCCTATTTAATTTACCAATACATAATTACTCTTATAGAGCACTTGCTACTGCTTAGAATAAGTTGTAATTTTTTTAGCTTAATCTTTCAAAATTCTATTTTACTGGCTTATTTTGCTCCTGTGAAGATGAGTTTCCTTTGGTGTTTCCATGCTTTGTTCTTACTGGGATTTGTCGTTGCCTTTAGTGCGTAGCTCCTCTAGTTCATCTTCATCCTTGTTTTGTTTGCCTTGGGAATTGGGATTCACCATTCCGTTACTCCTCCATTTCTCCATCAATTCCACCACGTCACAACTTGGAGTTGATTGAGAATTTGTATGGAATGAACTAACATCACCCGTCTACTTAGAAATGCAGAACATCGATTAGAATCGAAATTACGTGCCAAAAATGTTGTAAGATTCACTGTTAGTGAATTATCAATCAACATATGTTAGATACACCGTCATAATTTGTACTCATAGATCATCACCGTGTTTGCCAAAAATTAACTTGATCAACTAACGAATTTTTAATAGCGATGAGGAGATGTGCTCAACGCTAAACTTAAGTAGTTTAGGTTCTTATTGCTAAATTTTTCCATAGGTCGGGTCCTTGTTACAAAAACGCTTAACAACAATTTATATGACGCCCCAAAGTATGAACTCCCACTAAACGCTAACCAATGAAACAAAAACAAAGTACATAAAAAAATTGGAGCGACTGAAATTTACATTATTTGACTAAGATAATGCGAAAAACTCAGCAGCGTCAGAAATTTTCGGTAACTTAGGTCAATCTCAGCAAAATGTATGTCACAGTAAACTCAAAATACCAAGATTTTTCACCAAGAAATTGAAAACGTCTGGCAAAATATACAAATGATAGTCAAACATCACTAAATTAATTAACATAAAATGTGGAGTACTTACAAAGTTGGAGTCACAAAACAATATACTTCAACTTCAATACTGAAGTTGGTCCCTTATTCCTCGAATAGTTGAATAGTTGATTGTCCTGCAAAAAAACATAAAGATACAACATTAGTGTCGATAGTGTAAGAAATACTACTGAGAGTGCATGATGAAAAACTACTCATGAAGTTGAAAAACAATACTCCCGCAAATGAGTCGCCGTCGTCAATGGTGAAAGTGTATTGATGCGTTGTAATTTGATCCGTCAACAATGGTGAATGTATTGATAAATGTGTTAAGAAGTAATTTCTCTGTAAAGCATGTAATCTGATCTTGGGAAAGAGGAGAAAGGGTATTATTTGATCAACAGTATTGGGAAATGGTAAAGGACTGAAAATGTAGTTTACTATTTTGCCCCTCTATTTTCTCCAGAATAATAAATTACATCATTTTTTGGACTATTTTGTCAAGTTAATGAGAGGGCTTGAAATCTCATTTTTTGCATCTCATGCTGCCACATCAGCAGGGAGAGGGTGTTCTTTAATATATAGAATGATAGAATGATATCTTATTGGCTGATTTAAAATTGAAATCTTGAGATTGAATGAGAGAGCCTGAATGCTCTCATTCTATTCCCACATTGTGCCACATAGCCTCATTTACAAGTTTCTTTTATATATATAACTAGTTTAATTTCCCGTGAAAATCACGGGACTTTTCTAGATTTTTTATTCATAGATGTTAAAAAAAATTACTAATTTTTTTAGTGGTTTGATATTCACAATGTTTTATAGTATTTTTTTTTGTTGTACATCCTCTATTATTTTTATTTGACTTTTGTAGCCGAATAATACCGTTTTTGTTCGATGTCTAAATGATATTTGTCTTAGTCTACAAGTTTAAATGATTAATAAAGTATACTCCGTAGTAAATAGTACTAACCATAGTTATATACTTATATCTTGATTGTTTGAAGATAAGAATCAAAAATATTTTTCTCTCATTTTTTCTTAACCATTGTAAAAATAAGAACAATTTGAATGAGATGGTAATAGATAAAAACATTGATATTCATGCAACATTCTCACTTTACAAAAATCACAATTATAAGATATTTCACTATTTGGTAGTCAAAATACAATCAAAATATAATTTTACCTTTTTTTAACCAACTCATGAAAAATATGAGAACTTTACTTTCACTAAACTTGCATTTGTTATGTTGTTAACTTCAATCCTAGCAAATTCACCACACATTAACAACTAATGAATACATTAAAAACTTCTTAAAACATTGTATCAATATCAAAATTATATAAGACTAAAAAGCGAAGGTTAATAATAATTTGATCACTTCATCAACATTCACCAATGTAAAAGAACAAACAATATGATACAAATGCTTGTTAGATTCTTCTTTTTTCTACTTTCCCTCTTATATCTTCATTTTCCTTCGCTCATTGGACTATAACCCGCTATAAAAGGAAAGATGGGAAGATATTTAAAAATCAATCAAATGAAAATAAATAGGTAAGAAAACATAGTTCTCCGTCATTTTGTTGGTAGGAATATGTTAGATTTCTTATCAATTGATCTTATTTTATAGGTAAATTTGGTGAGTTGGTTTTATTACGGTAGGATATGAAAAGTTTGGTATGAAAGATGGATAATTTGTGATTATGAAGTATAATAATGTTTGGGAGATGGAGTCTTACAATTTAATTAGTATATTGATTAATGCTTTGCCTTTTTATATTTCGTATTTTTTTTTAATTTGATTTAAAGAGGGAGAATTTGTGATTATGAAGTTGAATAATGTTTTAGGAGATGAAGGTTTACAACTTTATTAGTATAATATTGACTACTAATGTGCCTTTGTATTTTTAATTATTTTTAATATTTTTTTTTTTTAATTTAATATGGAATTGTACCTCACAATGTGTCATCCTATTAGCTACTCAATGGAGACTTTTTTATGTTATCGTATATATATATGTATAGATTACAAAGAGTTGGTAAAGAAGATGTAATAATGGGCATCAATTAAGATATTTACTTTGAAATTTAGTTATTTTTGTAAGGTATACAAAAAGGCAAGAGAAAATGAAAGTACAACAATTATGTAGGTTTCTTATTATTTTTTCTTAATTATAAAAGTGATATGTGCCAAGAAGTTGAGACGTGACACATGTCACTTCGATGGAGGCTCAACAAGCCTTTTTATATTATTGTAAGATGATATTGTTCTTTTTGTAAATTCAATATATTAAATAGGTGGACTACCTGTAACACTCCAGATTTTTTAATAATGAGTAATTTACTAAAGCCGTAAATTTTATAAATTCGTCATTCACTTTTATTGGTTAAAATATTTTAAATTGATTATTTATGATTTCGTGGCTTTAAATTAATGTTAAATAGAATTTAGTTTAGTTGGGTAGAAACCGTCGCATTTCAGTCCGTTATGAGTTCATAATCGAACTATACGCGAAAATCCGAGTCGGTAAACCCAACATGAGATTTGGGCCTTCTATCGTTCTCTTTCTCAAAACAAACCCACCCTAAACCGCATCTCCTTCCTCATAATTTCAGCATCAACTTCTTCTTCCTCAAACACCAAAAACCACCATTTAACCTCCATAACTTCATAAACTTAAGACGGATGTCATTTAACCGTCTTTCAACGAAACTTGACGATTTTTATATCAATCTCCTCCTCTCATCATCCTCTTCCTTTTCATAACATAAAATATCCATTTCCTCCAACTTTTTATAAAACCCATTTTTCTAGATCTAAACTTACGACGGACATAACATCTTCGTTTCTTAACCAAATTCAATTCCGTTTAATGTTTCGGAATCCTCTCACCATCCTTTTTCTTTCTAGCTAATATAAGATTGAAACTTTTACCTTCCTTTTTAGACCGTCTTTTCCATATTTCGGTTTTGAGTTCTTATCGCTCTATTTATCGGGAAAAGGTGGATTTTGAAGATTTTGGGTCAAGGAATTCGTGTGGGTTGACGGTTAACTTGGGAATTAAAGATTTGAACTGCTAATCGAGGTAATGTTGACGGGTTACTCGATATCACATGTTTATGTGTTTTAAATAATGAATTAGTAACCAAGTAGGAATGATTACGACAATTTTATGTTGTTGGATGTTTTAAGGGAGATTTATGTTGGATAAATTATCTATTGTCTTGAATTAAATGTTTATAACCATGTTTATATGTTCATATGTCATATTTGTAGTTATTTTGAATGAGATGTTATTCATATGTTAGTTCTTGGTTTTTTAAGTCGGAATGGAGTTGAAATGGTTATATTATTATGCTTATTTTGACGATCTAGCTATCATGTTATATTCCTTCACATGTTTATGTACGTATATATTACCGTCATATGTTTAATTAGCGGTTTCAAAGGATGATTTGGCTATTGATAAGTGAATATTTGTATGATTTTAACCCCCAATTTAGCTCGGTTTTGTATATCATTTGTGCTTTGTTAAGCCATTTTATGAGCTAATATCGTCTTCTAGGCGAATTCCTATGTTCTAACCTATTTTGTAGGGAAAGTGACGTTTCTACGCCCTTTTTCTATATTCCCGAGCATTTGCCTAAGAACCCGATGAATTGAAGAAGCAAGCTTGACCAAGTCAAAGGCATTTCAAGAAGTTTCACTGACTCAAAAGAGAGAAGAAGCAAGGACGATTTCGCAGTTGTCGGAAGATTGATCAGTTAGGCGAAGAATTCATCATTTTACATCAACCCAATCAACAAACCCAACTCAAGAGGTCAAGGGGGATAATGAAAGTCAAGTCATATGCAAGGGGAGATGAAACGAAAGTCAATTGACCAAGATCACAACTTACCCGATCGGGTAAAGGGTGTACCCGATCGGGTATCTCTGTTGATCCGAACTTTTGCTTCGACTTCCTCCTTTTTGTCCTATGTGATCAATGCATGACCCCTCCCTCACGAAACCCTACTGCTATATAAAGAGAGCCTCAGCCACCACAATGAGATGTACTTCACACAATTCTCTTCTACATTTCTCTTTAGATTAGAAAACCTAGATTAAGAGGAGAGAAACCTAGCCTCTCTTCTCTTGTCTAGATCATTTTCTTCTTCTTTTTGTCCTTAGTTTCTTAGTTTATTTATGTCTTTTCTATATCAAATCCTTAGCCCAGATCAATAAGAATTTCATCCTTGTAATCTACTTTAAGTGGTTCAAGCGTTGTAATTCGTGGAACGACTATTTTATGCAAGGAATTTCTGTTATCGTTATCATTATCATCGTTGATCGTCATCTAGGTATTTCTATTTTATCTTTTGTTTTAAGTTTTCATGTTGCCCATTTGATTGTTATTTTCCATCCATGTTATCCTAGATTCGTTTTAGTATCATTATAATCGTCATTTCATTTCATTAGATTGTCAATTTAGCGTCGTTATTATCGCCATATAAAGAGTCTTAAAATATTGTCGAAATCAAATAAACATGTCTATCCTAGTTTTTATTATTAGCATCATCTTAGATATAAACATCACCATGAGTGAGTAGTCGTTTTTCTAGGGTGTAGGGTAGCCATGTAGGTTGATTAAAAGATGATAAATGGATAAAAGAAATTGTGCTTTTAAAACATTGTGTCTATGCATGTTTGGACTATAACGATAGTTAACGATTCTTTATCAAAATCATTGACTAGAATGGAATTCTTTTCCAAGGTAGAGATACGTGAATTGAATAGACAAAGCATGACATGGTGGATTAAGACCTAGTAAATTGCCTAAAAGCCTGCTAGACCATCTGATCTATGATTGTAATGAACACATCATTCTTACGAACTCACAATGAATTATTTGCATGTTCTAAATCCAATTTCATCAATATATTAATCTACATGTGTGAACCTACTTACCTAGATTCTTTTCATCATTGTTAATTCATCACTTGCTTCAGTGTTTTCGTTTTGATTTGCTTTTATTTTGTTTTCATTTATGTTTTTCATTAGTTTAGAAATCAAAACTCAAAAACCCAGATACTCGTTAGATAAGACCCAATTGCAAGACATTTCACATTCTATAGGAAACACCATCTCCTTGAGGATCGACCCCTACTTCCCTAATTACATTAATTTGTTATTAGCTTAGTCTGGGTAATTATCTTTGCATCGGGCTTGCGACAGGTCCGGTCAAATTTTGGCACCGTTGCCGGGGAGCATGGTTTAGTTTTCCTTTTTTTTGTGATTTTTATTGCAATTAGTTTTATCTAGTCTTTAGGAACCCAAATTCTTACAGACCTCTCTTGATTTTTCATCTTAGCTTTTCAATCTTATGCCCAGATCTTCTAGACTAGGGACCCCTATCTCTATAGACCCCGATCTAGAAAGAACTCTGCGTAGGAGACGAATGCCATTCAACGAAATCTCAAAAGCTTCTGATACTTCAAGTTTAGACCGTATTCGTGACAAATACTCGGATATTTTATCTAATCTTGAAGGAGAAGAAGATCTATTCTCATCTCCATTCTCAAAAACCAATCAACTTTCAAACAACACTCCATCTTCATCTTCACAAAAGAAAATGGTTCGACTTTCAGACCATTCCAAACCAACTGCAGATACACTTCCAAGGGGTATTGCTACACCCCAAATCACAGCCCAAAACTTTGAAATCAAACCTGCCTTCATCAGTTTAATAGAAAGAAGTCAATTTGGTGGCAATGCCACAGAAGATCCCAACCTTCATATTCAAAACTTCTGTGACTATTGCTCCACAATAAGACAAACTGGAGTATCCTTAGAGCATAATAGGGAAATGCTTTTCCCTTTCACTTTAACAGGAAAGGCTAAACTTTGGATCAATAGCCTAGACCGAGTTGCCTTAGGAATAGCCGACTGGGATAGTCTAGCCCTTGCTTTCTATCAAAAGTACTTCCCACCAGAACGAACCGCACTCTTACGGAGTCAAATCACTGGATTCCGTCATAGAGGCGATGAAACCCTTTATGAGGCATGGGAAAGGTACAAAGAATTACAAAGAGAATGCCCTCATCATGGCCTTGATTCATGGTTCTTAGCTATCACCTTCTACAATGGTTGTTGTGGCGAATCGCGTCGTATCCTCGACTACGCTAACAATGGTCGTTTCGATCAGATCGATGTAGAAATAGCTAGTGCAACTATCGAGTCAATGGCAATTCACGACTCTCAGTATAGCAACTCACGTGCTATACCGCCCAAAACCAAGCAGGAAGATTCGAGCAAAGAAGCACTCCTAGAAGCCCAATTAGCCCTTATGCAGCAACAAGTAGGAAGCTCTTCCCAATCCAAGCAACATGTTAACGTCACTAACCACGTAGTGGTATGTGAAACATGTGGGGTTGGAGGACACAGTTTTCAAGAATGTAGGAGTTCGCTAGAGCAAGTCAATGCCTACCAAGCATACAGGCAGGGCAATGCTTTCTCAAACTTCTATAACGAGAACACAAAGAACCATCCTCTTCTGTCCTACAAAAGCACCAACATTCAGAATCCCCACCATCAGATTGAACAACCATTCATATCACATCAACAGAAGCCCTATAATCCACCTGGTTTTCAAAACCAGAGACCTCCATTTCAACCTAACTTCAATCAACCTTACCAACACCAACCTCAACACCAAGCACCCCAAAATCAAAGCCAACCCAATGACTCAAGCTTAAGCAAAATTGAATCCATGCTTCTCCAAGTTTTTCAAAAACAAGATTCAATGTTTGCTCAACTTCAAAAGAGTGATCAAGCTCAAAATGCTGCCATCAAGATGCTTGAAACTCAATTAGCCCAATTGGCTGCCTCTAATGCCCAAAGGAAACAAGGCCAACTCCCACCTCATGGTGAGCAACCGAGGGACACCGCTAATGCTATCACCCTTAGGAGTGGTACCACTTATAAGGAACCTCAGCAACCCAAAGAAACAATAGTTGAGCCACCACCAGTAGAGAGCCAAAAAGAATCTCAACCATCCACCGCTAAGGAAGCGGAAAAAAAAGAAAAGAAGGATGAACCTATGAAGGAGCCCATCAAAATCCAAGTTCCATTTCCCCAACGCTTGAGGAGAAATCATAAGGAAACCCAGTTTAGCAAATTTCCATTTCCCCAACGCTTGAGGAGAAATCATAAGGAAACCCAGTTTAGCAAATTCATGGAAGTAGTCAAAAACCTCCAAGTAACGGTTCCCTTCACTGAATTAAACACTCAAATCCCTTCTTACACAAAATTCATGAAGGATATCTTAACTAAGAAAAGGACTTTAGTTGATGTTGAAATCATAGCATTCACAGCTGAGTGCAGTGCTTTATTGCAAAATAAGTCCTCTCCTTAGTTAAAGGATCCAGGTAGTTTCTCTATACCTTGCACTATAGGCACCTACACAATCGATAAAGCTCTATGCGATCTAGGTGCCAGTGTAAGCGTCATGCCCTATTCCATATGCGAAAAGTTGAATATGAGAATTCTCAAATGCACCAGTATCACTTTGCAAATGGCAGACCGTTCTTTAAAACAACCTATGGGAGTTTTAGAAGATGTGCCTGTCAAAGTAGGAAAGTTTTTCATTCCTGTCGATTTCATCGTACTAGATATGGCTGAAGATTCTCAAATCCCTATTATTCTAGGAAGGCCATTTTTACACACTGTCGGAGCAGTAATCGATGTTAAGAATGGAAAACTGACACTAGAAGTAGGTAATGATAAAGTCACCTATGACTTGAACAGTGCAATGAAAAGCCCCATGCTAGAAGAGCCTTGCTGTTTCATTGATATTGTAGACTCCATTATAGATGAATCTCTGTATCCATGAATAATCGAGGATCCTTTAGAAGCAATCTTGTTGTTGAACGATATCTCTGAGAATGACAATTTTGAAATCAGTGAGCTGGAAAAGGATCTGACCGGAAAAGAGATACCGTCATAAGAGATCAAAGAGTTCATAAGCTTGATTGATACTCCTGCCAAAGCAGAAGTACACAAACCTGAATTGAAACCTCTTCCCTCGAATCTAAAATATGCTTTTTTAGATAAATCTGAGTATTGCCCAGTCATAGTGAGTGCTCTCCTAGATGAAAATCAGTTAACCTCACTATTGACTGTCTTGAAAAAGCATAAAAAGGCAATAGGTTACAAGCTTGAAGATTTAACAGGCATAAGCCCATACTTCTACATGCATAGAATCAATTTAGAAGAAGGCCAAAAACCTTGTGTTCAAGGTCAATGCCGTCTTAATCCCAACATGCAGGAAGTAGTTAAAACTGAAGTTATGAAATTGCTAGATGCTGGCATAATCTATGCAATCTCTGACTCTAATTGGGTTAGCCTCGTTCAAGTTGTTCCCAAGAAAGGAGGAACAACAGTAGTCAAAAATGAGAAGAATGAGCTCATCCCCACAAGGATTGTGACAGGATGGCGTATGTGTATTGACTACAGAAAGATGAATCAATCAACTAGGAAGGATCACTATCCTCTAACCTTCATTGACCAAGTGCTAGAGAGGTTAGCTTGTCACAAGAATTTCTGTTATCTAGATGGTTACTCAGGATTTTTCCAAATCCCTATCCACCCTGAGGACCAAGATAAAACCACTTTCACCTGTCCCTATGGTACTTTCGCTTATCGGAGAATGGCACTTGGCTTGTGTAATGCACCTGCCACTTTCCAGCGTTGCATGACCAGTATCTTCTCGGATTTTGTTGAATCTATCATGGAAGTATTTATGGACGATTTTAGCGTCTACGGCATTTTCTTTGATAATTATTTGACAAATCTATCCAGAGTTCTAAAACGCTGTGAAGAAGTCGACCTTGTTCTCAACTGGGAAAAGTGTCACTTCATGGTAAACGAAGGTGTAGTTTTAGGTCACATCGTTTCAGAAAGAGGTATAGAAGTGGATTGAGCTAAGATCCAAGTTATTGAACAGCTCCCACCACCTGCTAATGTAAAAGGAATCAGGAGTTTCCTTGGCCACGCCGGTTTCTACCGACGATTTATAAAAGATTTTTCAAAGATAGCCAAACCCCTAACTGAGCTCCTTTTCAAGGATGCACCTTTCAATTTCACTAAGGAATGCCTTGAGGCATTCAACAAAATCAAACGTGCTTTGATCACCGCACCTATAATCCAGTCACCTGATTGGAATCTGCCCTTCGAACTGATGTGCGATGCGAGTGATTATGCCGTAGGAGTTGTTTTAGGGCAATGAAATGAAAAGTTTCTTGATGCGATTTACTATGCTAGTAAAACCTTAGATCCTACCCAAATCAACTATGCCACAACTGAGAAAGAACTTCTCGCCATTGTCTATGCCTTAGACCAATTTCGCTCGTACCTAATAGGATCAAAAGTTATTGTCTACACTGACCATGCTGCCTTGAAATATCTGCTTTCAAAGAAAGAGGCAAAACCTAGACTTATCCGATGGATCTGACTCCTTCAAGAGTTTGATTTAGAGATCCGGGATAAGAAAGGAGCAGAGAATGTAGTCGCTTACTGTGACACCGTCAAATTTGCGGAAAGAAAAAAAATAATTTAACTAAATAAAAGATGAGAATATATAACGAAGGTGTCTTAAATAAAAAGGTTCAACAAAAAGGAAATAATATTATACAAAATACATATCCAAAACGGGAGACATATCTCCCGTATAAATACGGAAATAAAAGAGTGTATAATAATATACAATCCTAAAGAACCGAATATAGGTCCAAGGTAAATACTTCGCTCGCTAGCTCGTCAATGTACCCAATGTATGCATCACAAACCTGCCAACCGCATTAAATATAAACACGGAAGCCACAGTCAGTGGGGAGTAACTCCGAGTTCTCCCAGCCACGAAATGTCGAGTTTAATAAACATGAATAACATAAAAGCAATGTATATGGAAAATACAAAACCTTAACATATACGATATGCTTTTCATGTTATGAAACAAATAACTAACATATAACCTAGCATATGAAGGCTAAGCTACTCATGCAAACTATCATGTGAATCAGTTAACAACCGGTAATCCAAACTCTATCAACCTTAGCCGGCTTGCATCTCACCTTCTAAGATTCATAGAATCATACAAACATGAAAGACCAATACTTCTACAAACAGGCACAAGTTCTTAGTGACGTCAATAGAAGACTTCTGTAACTCAAGTCTATACCACGAGGTAGGAAAACATCCTAGTCCTAGACTGAACTCGAGGCTATACCCCAAGGTAGGAAAACACCCTAGTCCTAGACTGATCAGACCTAGCGACAACAGCTATTCCATTCCCCGTCCCATGACATAACCGTCTATGAGAAACTCTACTAGGCGACCCCCTCAGCAGAGATGGCTAGTACTTAAGCTGGCTCCCTTCCCAAAGCGGAACTCTTAGGATGCCATGCCCCGACTTGGGGATAAGCCCCCCAGGCCCGGGACACAAAAGCTATTAACCATGAACTATATACTCGTTAAAGATAGTAAGGCCATCATGTCATGGTCCAAGAACTCATTTAGAATTAGAATGGTCAAGACGCCATATACTCATAATTCTCTATGGGTACTTAGTCAACACGACATATATCATACAATTATACCGTCACGGAAAAAACTTACTATCATGTGACTAATTGCATATAAATCATATTCAAATATCATATCGCCTCATATCTACTAAGGCTCATTCATTCATTCATTAAATAAAACCTTACCTGAAGACAAAGCCCCGACCCGAGTCCCGCGACGGGTCATCAGTCAAAACGGGGCTGACTAGATCTTAGTTTGACCAAACCCGTTTGGTCAAACCGGCTAGAAACAGAGTCTTAGTCATCTCGGCTTGAACAAGAATCATCATATTCAATTCATGTTATTTATTCCAACTTCTAACATGTGAATAATTAAAATCATACAAAAACCCGCTTGACTTGAGGATATCAAATTAAACTACGGTCTCGTATTATAATTTCTAACATGTGAGAAATAATAATTTTATGAAAAACCTTTTAATTAAATATTTTACTTATTAACATTTCTCACTTGCTAAATATTTACAAAACACGATAAAATAGCAATAACTCAAAAACCGTCACAAGTCCAACAAGGTGACTCTTGGGCTGATTTTGGGCCGGACCTAACATGGGCCTGGACTGGGCCCACGGGCCTGGTTTGGGCCTGTTTTGAGTCGACTTTTCTAAACTCGTTTCTTAATATTTCCCGCATGCTTTAACATATTTAAAACCCGTCAAAACAACAACAAAACAATCAAGTATCGACCCAACCCACTAGCCCACTCACGGACCAGCCCATACCGGACCTGGACCGGGCCTGAACCGGCCTGGTTTGGGTCGGTTTTGCCAGCCACTTTACACGGCCACCCTAACAACAACACCCAATTTATTTCTAACATGTTCTAAAAATCAAACATCCATTTTAACAACCAATTCAACCATCATGCATACCAAAATCATGGTTATAAATAAATCATCCAAACATGTCAAGAACACTAACATATTAAAAATTCCATACAACATAAAAATCATAACTACTTATCATGTTACTACCAAAAATCATAAGTAACAATAATATAAACTAAAACTAAAGAAAACAAAGGATATGTAACATTATTCGTCGAGTAACTCGGAATCGTTACCTTAGCTAGCAAAATCAAGTAGCACCAAAATAAGAAGTAAAGAAAAACCCGTCTACTAATCTTCACCCAAAATATACGAGTCACCAAACTCGTCTTCAAAATCTTCCCCTATAAGAAATGACAAGAAAAACATTATTAGAACTTAAACTTGATTTTCCATAATTAAATGTTGAAAACGATTTTGTCGGATTTGAAATTAAACCGTACTTGAAGATGGAGAGCGAAGAGGAGATTCTAGAAATATAAGTTAGGACGGATTTAATTAAGAAATGAAGGTTTTATGATGATTTTGCTCAAGAACGACGAAGAACGAATGAAGAACGACGAAGAACGATGTTGAACGATTAAAGAAAGTGTTAATTAGATCTTAATTTGATTTATTGTAAAATGAAAAGTTGTTAGTGAGTAATGTGGTGAGTGAGCCGTGTAATATAGAGGAAAATAACGAGTCGGGTTTTGAAATTGTTGTTACGGAATTGACTCGGTTTAAATAAATATATTACGGTAATTGATTAAATATTATGTTAATTAAATCAATTATCAAGATATTATGTTATTGTAATCAAAAGAAATGAAAATATCAAGGCCTAAGAGAGGGTGAGAGTGCCGTGTGAAATGGTGATAGTCGGGTCTGTTTTGTAAACGATTTGCGTAATTTCCGTTGACGGATCGATAAAGTAACAAATATCTAAGATATTTGTATTAGTTTAATCGAAACAATTAAAAGATCTAATTGTGAGTGGAAAAGATGACATGGGCGTGTGACTCATGCCAAAGTCGAGTTTCGGGTTTTGTTTCGGGATTTACGATGACTCGGGAATAGTTAAATGATGCTCGGGTTTAAACCGTAAAACCTTATTATAAATTCCGAATAAATTCAAAATAATTTTATTAAATTATCATAAATTCTAATAAATCTAAATAAAAATAAATTAAAAATATTATTTTTTAAATAAAATTTCGGTCTTCAAAATTACAAGGCGAGTCGGAAAAAGTCAACGAAAGTCAAAGTTGACTTAAAAACGGGATTCTCATGGAATCTCTCAAAAATTCCAAATACGAACTCGGAATTTCAAAATACTACTCGAAACAATAAATTCTATTTTAAAACTCAAGTTTTGCTGAAAAGTATTCGTAAGATATTTTACTAGAAAAATTGGGTACTTTTCGGGTTGTTACAATCACCCCTCCTTTTAAAAAGTGTCGTCCTCGAAACTTAGAAGAAGGAAAGTAACATATATGTAGGTCTATTTCAAAACTGTTAAAAATATACTTGTAATAAAAATATAGGGTCTTATCAATGGGGCGGAAGATTCTCGTCTGCAGTCAAGAATCTCATCGTCCAAGTCAAAGACTTTAAAAGATACATTTTCGCATCAATAAATGGGAAAACTAGTTATCGAACGTCTCCAATAACAAGTCTCAACACTCATTGACGGTAAAATACTTGAAATCATAAACCATTTCCAAACGCTTTTAGTTCAAAAATTTCGTAGTAAAAGTAATTACTCTATTATCTACGCCTAAAATTTCTAACTAAAGCTTATAGTAATCTATCTAAGAGAAATGATAATCGATAGAAGGAACGGAATATGCGGAAGAATATATCGAATAGAAATAGGAAAGAAAGAAAGAAAGAAAGAAAGAAGAAAGAAGAAAGAAGGATGAACCCCAATACTATCTTCCCTCTATGAAAATTCAAATGTCGATCGCAACTCGACAATACTAACTGCAACAGAATCTAGTCCTCAAGAGAGTGCAATATATCCTCAACATTTTCAATCATCGGATTCCTACCAAAATATTTCATAAGCATGACACATCGAGTAGCAACTCCCAATTATTCAAATTTAATTAAACCTTCTAAGGTCCATCAAAACTCTTATTGGAAACCACCATCCAAATATTTATAATTAGGGAAACAAGACCGCTAACCACCACAAACTAAAGGACTTACTATGAAATCCTTTAATCCGATTTATCCTAAAATTCATTATCCTAAATTATTAACAATGAACCTTCTCATCCTCAAAAGTTGAATCTCGAAACCTCAAAGAGATTAGTCACACAAATCTCGATTCACTTAACTTTTGCCAAACATAGGGCAATGTGACCGTAATCAATTTATTTATCTCTTCCAAACTCTTAATACATCGGTTTTCGCTTATGTAGATATTCCTCAAGTTGTGTCATCAAATCCTAATTCCACAAAGTATTTGTTCCCGTTAGGGTCCAACATTTAACGACAACAAATTCCCAAGTAACATTAAAAATCACTCAACTTCCTAACCACAACTACAACTATTATTAAGCTTATTTCGATCCTCAAAAAGATATTGCAACTTCAAGCTTTCATATTTTAAAACCACTAGGATAGTTTCTTCCTAAACTTATTCTCCATTTTCTATAATCATTTTAAACACGAAACTAGCTCCATAGGACGGTTAGGTATCATATTCAAAACTCCTTCAAAACACCTCCACTAACCCTTACGATAGCTAAAAGAAAACTACCTCTCAAGAGAGTAGGAATAAAAGATCATGATATTAGGAACATTAGGAAGCATTATTAAAGACTAAGATAAGAAGAAATTAAAAGACGAAGGCGAGAAAAGAAATGAGGTTGATTTAAGGAAGTGAAACTACCAGACACTATCTCCGGACGGTAAAGATATAGGAGTACTTTCTCCAGTTGAAGCTTTGAGAGGTAATTTATCGGGTAATCTCCTCGAAATAAAGGATAAAGAAGCTGTCGTATCTAATAAAATTAAACACGGTATTTCTTAAATTGAAAACATACCAGTCATAACGTCTGGTTGAGCATCGGACTTAGTGCGGCTCATTAGAATTCTACCCCTCGGTCTCCCAGAAGTATCTGGTGTAAAAGCTGTCTTCTTCTTTTCAGGACATATATTAGACTTATGTCCCGGTTTCCGACAAGCATAGCACACAATTGGCTTGTTGAAACAGCCAATACCTGGATGCATAGGCAGCTTGCACCCAAAACAGATACGACCCTTAAGATCGTTGTTGCCCGGGAAGAATGGACGTTTACTCTTACCATCGGCATTAGAGGAAGAGGAAGCGAAACGTCTTTTGTCATGGAAATTTGACCTTGGATTGAAAGAGGAAAAAGGAGATGGACTCTTCATCTTTGCCCCATCACTAAAGGCCTTCATGGAGTCCTCGGCCCGAAGGGCATCATCATACAATTCTCCGAAAGATGTAGAGCTTCTCCTTACTTTGCTTTGGAGCAAAGCACTTAGCTTATTACGATAGTAAAAAGCTCTATCTTCATCATCATTGATGAGTCCTGGCGCAAAACGAGCAAGCTGGTTGAATTGAGTAGTGAAGTCTTGGGTCCTCAAATCACCTTGCTTGAAATCGATGAATTCTCTGAGTCTTTGCTGAGTGAGCTTCATGGGGCAAAATCGGTCCTCAACAAGAGACTTGAAACATTCCCACTCGAAATTGATTTCTAGAATAGCGGGGGAATTGGAAATAGACCACCAGTAGTCTGCCTCCCTTACCAGGAATAACTGAGCAATCCTTACCTTGTCCTCTTCAAGGACTTGGTAATAGTCGAATTGGTTTTCCACCTCTTGAAACCATTCCGAGAGCTCGGTAGGGTCCGGCTCACCACCATAAGGCGTAATATTGCTCCTAGCAATTTGGCTAGCCACCCAAGCATAGCCTTCTTGGCAATTGTCTTCTCTATGAGGAGGCACTTGGTTGGCACTAACATCCATCTCTTCTATATGAGGTCCAACCATCTTCATAAGAAACAAAACAAATTAAGTTACTCCTAACAATTAGCATAAACAAATAGACTACAAAATAAATCCTAATCTACCCATCCTACCATTCTATCTCACAGTTTATTATTTTATTAAGGTCAAGTTATTTATACAAGGGTACACAAACGTGCGTCGGGAGCAAAATAGCTCTGATACCAACTGTGACACCTTCAAATTTGCGGAAAGAAAAAAAATAATTAACTAAATAAAAGATGAGAACTACAGTAACGAAGGTTGTCTTAAATAAAAAGGTTCAACAAAAAGAAATAATTTATACAAAAGACCTATCCACAAAGGGAGACATATCTCCCGTATAAATACAGATATAAAAGAGTGTATAATAATATACAATCTAAGAACCGAATATAGGTCCAAGGTAATACTTCGCTCGCTAGCTCGTCAATGTAACCAATGTATGCATTCACCACCTGTTCGACCGCATTAAATATAAACACGGAAGCCACAGTCAGTGGGGAGTAACTCAGAGTCCTCCCAGCCACGAAATGTCGAGTTTAATGAAACATGAATAACATAAAAGCAATGTATATGGAAAATACAAAACATTAACATATATGATATGCTTTTCATGTTATGAAACAATTAACTAACAAATAACCTAGCATGTGACAGCTATCATGTGAGACCGATAATAAACTATAACTCGAGGTAGGGAAGCTGGTATGCTGGCTCAGCGGTTACCACGTAACATGGCCCTGATACACTCAAACCCTAATCAACACGTAATCATGTGAATCAGTTAACAATCGGTAATCCAAACTCTATCAATCCTAGCCGGCTTGCATCTCACCTTCTAGAACCCATAGAATCATACAAACATGAAAGACCAATACTTCTACAAACAGGCATAAGTTCTTAGGACAGTCGATAGGAGACTTCTGTAACTCGAGGCTATACCACAAGGTAGGAAAACATATCCTAGTCCTAGACTGATCAGACCTAGCGACAACAGCTATTCCGTTCCCCGTCCCATGACATAACCGTCTATGAGAAACGCTACTAGGCGACCCCCTAAGCAGAGATGGCTAGTACTTAAGCTGGTTCCAACCCCAAAACGGATTAGGCAACCATGCCCCGACTTGGATATAAACCCACCAAGCCGAGACACAAAAGCTATCAAGCGGCAAACTCCGTATGCTCGTTAAAGATAGTACGGCCTATCAATGTCGTGGTCCAAGCTACTCATTTAGAATTAGAATGGTCAAGACGCCATATACTCATAATTCTCTATGGGTACTTAGTAAACACGACACCAACCATATAATTAAACAGTCACGGAAACCATTTCCTAACATGTGACTAATTGCATATAAATCATAATCAAATAACATATCGCCTCATATATACTAAGGCTAATTCATTAATTAAATACAACCTTACTTGAAGACAAATCCCCGACCCTAGTCCCGCGACGGGTCATCAGTCAAATCGGGGCTGACTAGATCTTAGTTTGTCCAAACCCGTTGGATCAAACCGGCTAGAAGCAGAGTCTTTATCACATAAACATAAAATCAACATATTCATTACATGTTATTTTAATACTACTTCTAACATGTGAATTATCATATTATACCCAAAACCCGCTTGACTTAAATGATTTCAACGTAAACTAGTCTCGTATTATAATTTCTAACATGTGAGAAATAATAATTTTATGAAAACCTTTTTAATTAAATATTTTACTTATTAATATTTCCCACTTGCTAAATATTACAAAACACAATAAAAATGACGATAACTCAAAAACCGACACGAGTCCCAAGGTGGGACCCACGGGCTGAAATGGGCCGGACCCAATATGGGCCTGGATGGGCCCACGGGCTGTTTTGGCTGAAAAATGGCAGCTTTTACACTTTATTTTAAAACCGTTTTTCTAATATTTCCCCCATGCTTTATCATATTCAAAACCCGTCAAAACAACAACCAATCAATCAAACATCGACACAACCCAAAGACCAAAACCCGGACCCACCTTGACCAACCCAGACCGGGTCTGAACCGGCCTGGACCGGTCCGGTTTGGACCCGGTTCAGTCCCCTTCACACGGTTCACCCATAAACAACATCAAATCAATTCCAACATGTTTTTAATCATCAAAAACCATTTTAACAACATTCATACAAAATCATAACTTAGTCAAAATCATCAAAATTTGTCAAGAACATTAAATTTGTTAAAATTTCATAAACAACAATAAAAATCATAACTTGTTAAAATCATTAAAATTCATCAAGAACAATAAATATACATAAAACTTTACTATAACTTAAAAATCATCAAGCACCAAAAATCATCATAAAACTTTCCTACAACTTAAAATTTACCAAAAACAATAATTCATCATAAAATTTACTTCAACTTAAAAATCATCAAAATCATAAAACAACAATAATATTCCATAAAACATAAAAAATCATAAGGAATCATAAAACACCATAAAAAGTCCATAAAACATAATACTAACTAAAAATCATAAATCATCATAATATGAACCAAAAATAAAGATGAACCAAAAAAAAAACCAAATAAATAAAACTTAAGGCTATACTACTAACTCAAATCCTAAATAAACATAATATGAACATAAACTAAAACCTAAAGGCTATGTGACATTTATTCGTCGAGTAAATCGGAATGGTTACCTTAGCTAGCAAAATCCACTTAGCACAAAATAATAATAAGAAGTAATAATTAAGAAACCCTTCTACTAGTCTTCACCCAAAATATAAGAGTCCCCAAATTCGTCTTCAAACTCTTCCCCTATAAGAAATAACAAGAAAACAATTATTAGAACTTAAACTAAATTTTCCATAATTAAAGGGTTGAAACGATCTTGACGGAATTGAAATAAAAACATACGTGAAGGTGGAGAGCGAAGAGGAGAGTCTAGAAATATAAGTAAGGAAGGATTTAATTAAGAAATGAAGGATTTATGGAGGTTTTGCTCAAGAACGATGAAGAACACAAGATGAACGACGAAGAACACGAAGAACGATTGAATAAAGTGATGTTTTGATCTTATTTTGATTTGTTGTAAAATGAAAAGTGGTTTGTGAGTCATATGGGAGTGTGGGAGCCGTGTAATTATAGACACATAAAGGTGTCGAGTTTTGAAATTGTTGTTCCGTAATTGACTCGCGTTTAATAATTGTTTTACGGTAAACGATTAAATATAATTTACGATCAAGTTAATATCAAGATATTATGAGATTAAAATGTAAAATAATGAAAATATCAAGGCTTAAGAGTGGGTAAGTGTGCCGTGTGGAATTGTGCTTGTCGGGTCCGATTTCGAGCGTTTTGCGTAGTTTTCGTTAACTGATCGGTAAAGCGAATAGTGAACTAGATATTATGATATATTAATCAAAAGTAATGAAAATATCAAAGTCTATTAGAGGAGGGAAAAAGGAGAGGAGAGCCGTGTGGTATGGTGAGACAACGGGTCTGTTTTTGCTCGATTTGCGTAATCTCCGTTGACGGATCGATAAAGTAAGTAAATATCTAGATATTTTGATTATTTTAATCAAAATAAATAAAACATCTAATGGTGAGTGGAAAGCGATGACATCAACGTGTGACTCATGCCAAAGTCGAGTTTCGATTTTGTTGCGCGCATTACGATGCGTCGGGCATAGTT
>JAIUZE010012042.1:0-15846 GCA_022085475.1 Heliosperma pusillum | reverse complement strand
TGACTCGTATATTTTGGGTGAAGATTAGTAGACGGGTTTCTTTACTTCTTATTTTGGTGCTACTTGATTTTGCTAGCTAGGTAACGATTCCGAGTTACTCGACGAATATATGTTACATAGCTTTGGTTTCTTTTAATTTTGGTTCATCTTTTGTTTTTGGTTCATGTTATTATGATTAATGGACTTTTAGTAGTAACATGATAAGTTGGATGGTTTTTATGTTAGATGGAAATTTTTATGTTGTTAGTGTTCTTGGTGAATTTGGATGATTGTTCATAATAATGATTTTTGTATGATGGATGGTTAAATTGGTTGTTAAAATGGGTGTTTGATTAATTAAAACATGTTAGAAACAATTTGGTGTGGTTGATGGTGGTGGCCGGATAAAGTGGCTGTGAACCGGACCAAACCAGCCGGTCCAGGCCGGTTCAGACCCGGTCTGGGTTGGTCCATGGTGGGTCCGGGTTTTGGTCTTTGGGTTGGGTCGATGTTTGATTGTTATGTTGTTGTTTTGACGGGTTTTAATTATGTTAAGCATGCGGGAAATAATTAGAAACGGTTTTTAGTAAAATCGATATAAAGGACAAAACAGCCCAAAACTAGGCAGTGGGGCCCAGTCCAGGCCCATGTGTATCTCGGCCCAAAATCAGCCCGTGGGTCCCACTTTGGGACTTGTGACGGTTTTTGAGTTATCGTCATTTTATCGTGTTTTGTAATATTTAGCAAGTGGGAAATGTTAATAAGTAAAATATTTAATTAAAAGTATTTTTTCATAAAATTATTATTTCTCACATGTTAGAAATTATAAGACGAGATTTTTGTTTAATTTGATAACATGAAAGTCAAGCGGGTTTTTGTATGAATTTATAATTCACATGTTAGAAATAGAATGAAATAGCATGAAATGAATGTGATATTCTTATGTTCAAGCCTCGATGGCTAAGACTCTGTTTCTAGCCGGTTTGACCAAACTGGTTTGGTCAAACTAAGATCTAGTCAGCCCCGTTTTGACTGATGACCCGTCGCGGGACTCGGGTCGGGGATTTTTCTTCAGGTAAGGTTTTATTTAATGAATGAATGAATGAGCCTTAATAGATATGAGGCGATATTATATTTGAATATGATTTTTATGCAATTAGTCACATGATAGGAAGTTTTTCCCGTGACTGTTTGATTGTATGATAAATGTCGTGTTGACTAAGTACCCATAGAGAATTATGAGTATATGGCGTCTTGACCATTCTAATTCTAAATGAGTATCTTGGACCATGACATTGATAGTCCGTACTATCTTTAACGAGCATATGTTTCACACACTGATAGCGTTTGTTTCACTGGCCTGGGCCTTTTGATACCAAGCCCGGGGCATGGCATCCTAAGAGTTCCGCTTTGGGAAGGAGCCAGCTTAAGTACTAGCCATCTCTGCTTAGGGGGTCGCCTAGTAGAGTTTCTCATAGACGGTTATGTCATGGGACGGGGAATGGAATAGCTGTTGTCGCTAGGTCTGATCAGTCTAGGACTAGGATGTTTTCCTACCTTGTGGTAGAGCCTCGAGTTACCGATGACTATTGGCCTGTCCTAGGAACTTATGCCTGTTTGTAGAAGTATTGGTCTTTCATGTTTGTATGATTCTATGAGTTTTAGAAGGTGAGATGCAAGCCGGCTAAGATTGATAGAGTTTGGATTACCGATTGTTAACTGATTCACATGATCACGTGTTGATTAGGGTTTGAGTGTATCATGGCCATGTTACAGGGTAACCTCTGAGCTAGCATACCAGCTTCCCTACCTCTTGTTATATTTTACTATCGGTTTCACATGATAGCTTTCATATGATAGGTTATATGTTAGTTAATTGTTTCATAACATTAAAAGCATATCATATATGTTAAGGTTTTGTATTTTCTATATACATTGCTTTTATGTTATTCATGTTTCATTAAACTCGACATTTCGTGGCTGGGAGAACTCGGAGTTACTCCCCACTGACTGTGGCTTCCGTGTTTATATTTAATGCGGTTGGCAGGTTTGTGATGCATATTTGGGGTACATTGACGAGCTAGCGAGCGAAGTATTTACCTTGGACCTATATTCGGTTCTTAGATTGTATATTATTATACACTCGTTTTATTTCCGTATTTATACGGGAGATATGTCTCCCGTCTTGTATAATTATTATATATAATATTAATTTTCTTTTGTAATGAACCTTTGTATTTATGACACCCTTCGTTATGTATTTAAATTATTTTTTTTTCTTTCCGCAAATTTGAGGGTGTCACAATCGCAACTTGTGCATATGAGCTCGGAATGACTTGAACCTTGTTCCCTTTGACTCGGAACCTCTAGATCTTTATAGCATGCCATCTTAACCTCACGTAATCGTCCTTATTAGCTTCTCCTTGCTCATATTTCCTTCAAATGACGGGATTTGAAGTAGAAACGACTCAATTCCTACAAATGACATTAAAGCACGAGAAATACTGCAAAGGAGAGATTAGCTCATAAAATCACTTCTTAAAGTGGATAAACCATATCAAATCGAGCTAAAATGAGGGGATAAAATCATACAAATTAACACATATCAGTGTCATTGCTTGTAGCGTACTTGCTTGACTTTTACTATAGATCTCTTTCCGCCTCTTTCGTGTGGTTTAGCCGAATTTGGGGTACTCGACGTCCTTTGTGTTGATCGTGTCTTGGATGTGGCACGTCATACCACATGTCGAATCTGGAAACGTCTTCTCCCGAGAGTCTGGCCAGGTTTAGTCTAGGACCGTATTATTATCATCGTCCTACCGAGAGGATTAGAGTCTTGTGTGTGCGACACATCATATCGCACACAGTTCATGGGAACACCTTACCCATGTTTGTCTAGGTCATGAGTATACGAAACGTCTTATCGTATACGGTTCAGGGAAACGTCTTATCCCGTGGACTTACATTGACTTGTCTTGCTATTGTACATGGTGCTAGTGCGTGTCATATACCGTGAGAGTTACATTGCTATATTCATATGTTTGGATGGTTGTTTATAAGGCTGGATCATATGTGAATATTGGGTTGGATTCTTGTATGATATAGATGATTGTATTGAAAGTCCATAGACCTTAATTAGACTCCTCTAATTATTTACTAAATTACTTATTAATTTAGTTTATAATGATCTATGTAACATGCATGCAAATATAAAGACATTTACATAAAAGAAGAAATTTCCTCACATTGATATGGAAATTATATGGGCACACAAAACGCCTTCTTGGTGTTCTTGGAGCTATAATAGGATGAACACAATAATCTCCAAACTACGAAGACCCCTTCAAGTTGCACACCAAGATGCCACCAAATAATCTACCCTTATTATTAACTAGATAATAAGATAGATATAATACTACTAATATTATGACTATATTACTACACTGGTAATACTTAGTAAATATTAGTATATGAGAGTTTTAGTGAGAAGAAGGATTTTAGAAAGAAGTATGACAATTGCACAAAATCAAGTGATAAAAAATGAACAACCATTGTTCATTATAAGGCCACTTTGGCCGGATGATATTTGTCCATAAAGGACTATTATTTTGTTCAATTTGATCACATGCATTTGAGTGGAGTGTTGTAGTATAAGTGATGATTGTTTTCAACTTGTTATGTCACTTTCTATAAGTAACTAAAAAGTCAAAACAAGAACAAAAATCATCACCCTTCCAACTACAATCCAACCGGCCATTTTGGCCTAGTTTGGTCCATTTTGATTTTTGATATTTGTCTCACAAATACTTATTGATCATATGGTTAATTATCTTGTATAATTAAGTGTTAATTTGATCATATAACAATTATATGACTCAATTAAATAAATAATACTCCCTCTATTCAAGTCCAAACACAACATTTCTCTTTTACACGTTTGCCAATGCACGAATTGTAACGTAAATATCTCGAGTTTTACATTATAAAAAAATATAAAAATTTGATAATCTTATTGTACTTATAAAGGCGAAACAAACAAGATCCCACATGATCATATTTTATCTTACATATTGCAAGGAATCGGAAAGATTCTCTTCACTCATGAATAGTGTCAAAAAAAGAAATGTTGTATTTGGACTTGAATGGAGGGAGTATGTACTTAACATTTTAAGTAATATTTTACCATTATATCAATATATAATGGGTCCCACAATGCTTAGTTAATTTATTTTACAACTCCTTGTAAATATAATTAACTAATTACCTCTATCTCAAAACCTCAAATAATTTAGTAATTTAACGATTAATTACTAAGTTAAATCTTATTTAATCATATTAAAATAAGATATAAATTTATTAGTCAATTATCGCATAATTGAAAAATAAACTTAATCGAATTTGAGTTCTTAACTCAATTTCTAACAATTAACTCTCATACATATCGAATATATGTAATGTACTAATTAACTGTATCGTATACAAATAATTAGTTATTATTTGGATTTCATCATTTAGGTGTGACCGAAAGGGATCAGTTGATCACCGCCGTCAAACGACAATAACGTCAAACTCTAGTTAGCCAACCGTTATTGATTTACGTTAATCAACTGACTAATCATATATGTAGTCAATAATTATCCCAATTATATTCCATAATAAGATTTACTATGTGGCGCACTATTGTGGAGGACACCTACTCCAACATGTATTGGTTTGGTATGTGGGTCTCTACCTTATCATGTATATGCCACTAACGGTGAGATGTAAGCCCTAGTGTGTATATAGTTGCCTAAGGGTGTCATTCCTGAGTCGGTTCATAACATGGTGCTTATCGTTTGGTATTTCACATGCTTATATCATATTATCTTGAAATGTATGTTTGTACTTCACATGACTCACTTGTGTATAAGATTCTACATGTTTAATTGTTGTTTATGTATGTGTACTTGTGATATGGCTAGGAGAACCCTGAGTTACTCCCCCCACTGACTGTGGCATCCATTTCTAATGAATGAACAGGTTGCAGTTTGGTGTTTGCATGGGGTTGTGGCGAGTGAGCTAGAGAGCTAGAGAGCGTTCTTCTTACAGCGATTCACCCTTAGCGTGTAGTTTATATTAGTTTTATATTAATTGTGTTTTATCAAGGGATCGGTGTCACTTGTATTTATTTAAGATGCAATTTGTATAAACGATTTATTAAATTAAGTTTTGGTTTTATAATATAGGGAAATTCGCGGTTTATCTTTTAAAGTTTTTAAAATCTCGTATTTTTCCGCTGCAAATCTATGTGTTTACTTTATTGCTAAATTGCAGGGTGTCACATAAATAATGAAAGTATAAGACGAAACGACATACTAAAAAAAAATTAATTACTACATTCTTATAATTATTTCCTAAAATGTAGTTAACTAGAGGAGGTTAACAAGTTAAGTCAATATATAAAATTATTAATTTACCCATAAATTAACTAGATGAGGTTAAATCAAATTTAACACGTGCCACAATTTAATCGATGGGTGTGTGGAAAATCTCATACATAATGTGTAAGTGTAGTCTTTTTGTATATTAGAAGACCTAGACAATAAAATATACTCCCCCCTATTCTCAATAACCACCCACTTTCACTTTAACACAAAAATTTAGAAAACACAATAACCCGCCATATAACTAAATTTGGACCACATAAATACACTACCTCACCATACAATTAAATGTGCACCACACAAACACTTACCAAAAAAGAAAATAGGAAAAGTATTGTGAATAGACTTAAATAAAAATGGGGAATGTTATTAAGAATAAGAGGGAGTAGATCATACTCCCTCCAATCCAATCCAAACTACCCATACCATTTTGCACAAGTTTTAAGAAACTTGCTTTTGGTAAGGGTAGTTTGGGAAGATGATGAAAGAGGTAGTCCATAATTAGTAGGTTGATGTGGGGTAGGTAATGGCATTTTTTGTAAATACAGATATGTTATAGGGATAAAGTTGTCCAAATTTTAGTCATTTATGGTATGGGTAGTTTGGATTGGATTGTCCAAAAATGGAAGGTGGGTAGTTTGGATTGGATTGGAGGGAGTATATAGATAAAATTGTAGGAGATGATGTAAAGGAATATAGGCCAGGCTTTATTAATTGATAAAGTATTAAGTAAGGATCTTACTTTTGCACTGCTAATTCTAGACTACGTATACCACACATTTTATTTTCCTCTTCTTCATCTCAATTTTTTCCTAATTAATTGCACCATTTCTATCATGCGGTGAATTTTCAATATTATCCCTTATATATTACTGTTTTTTAGATTTTAGATTATCGTAAAATAAAATGTAAGAAATAAAAAGGAAATATCTAGTCTCATTCTTTATGGTTTACGTTCTAAAATACAATGTAACAACATACAGTAGAAACTCTTTAAATTAATACTTGGTAAATTTATAAACTCTCTAAAATAATAAATTTGTTATGTCCAACATGGGCCAATGTAAAAAAATTGAAAAACCCGATAAAATAATAAGATAATAATTTTTCGGGAGATCCCTTTATAATTTTCGGTCCCATGAAAGTCATAAATTACTAATTCATAAGATCTCAATAAAAAATATTACACTCTATTGAAATATGATTCAATAGTTGTCTGTTTTCCTTTAAAGTTTAAGTCCATTTGGAGCTCATCTTTAACTTTTTTTTTTGCATCCAATTTTTTTTTTGCATCCAATAGCTCAGGTGTTGTTATTTTGTATTGTATCATAAAGCTGTGACGAGTATTCGACGCCAAACGTGCTTACGAATACATTGAACACATTTGTTCCTCTTGTTTACATTTACTTGAAAAGTCATTATTGAATTCCAATGCATATGAACACTGTAGATACGTTTAGTCTTAATAGTGCTAAGCTTGGAGTCCAAATGTTCGCTGCAACGTAATTGTAAGAGGTATAGACTAATTTGACGTTTTGTTTGGTATGTATAATTACTTAGTTTATACGGAAATATAAATTACGTTGAATCGGTTAAAAATTCTTTAAATTAATAATTATTAATTTATCAATAAACTAATAACTCTCTAAATTAATAAATTTTTCCGGTCTCAAAATTATTAATTTATAGAGTTTTAACTGTCAATGCGTAATTAAACATTATGGGAGAAACTAAGGGTATTAACCATAGGGTTTGCAAAGGGATTCCTCTACCTGTTTTAGAGGTTTGTCAATGAATTTATTTATTGTTTGAAAATAAAAATATACAAATGGTTACATATTTGTATATAGGTTTGTGAGATATGGTAAGTGGTGCTCCTTTAAAACGTACTAAACATGTAAGGGCATCTCCAATGGTAAGCTAATTGCTACTAGCTTACATTTGCTACATCATTTTTTCAAGGTAGAACAATTCCAAGTTACAATTTACTCCAATGATTTAACCATTTACTACTAGCTTGATTTGACCTACTTCTATTTTCTTATTGGTTATATTACTCTTGTGGGTCCTTTCAAGCAAGTAGCTCCATGGAGCTAGTAGCTCAAAAAATTTGTGGGTCCATTTGAACTAAGTTAATCTACATGGACAACTCCAATGGTTGAGCTACTAACTTGCAATTGTTTTAAAATTGCAAACAAGTCCCCAAGTCAAACCATTAGAGATGCTCTAAGAAAGAAGACAGATGATTTAAAGTGGGTCCCAACGTATGAGCTCTGAATTTTGTTTCTATTGTTATGGATGAGTTTATTAATGTAGAATTTTGTAAATTTAGTTTTATATGAGGATATGACGCTACTATAATATAATCTTGAAATTAAAGGGTAATAATGAAATGCTATAAATTTATAGAATTTTATTAATTATATTATATAATTTTAGATGTACAAAAGTAGATAATAGTATTATGAAAGTAATTAATTTAGTAAATACAACTTAAGTATAAGAGTACAGTTATAATTTGGAAAGTATAAATATTATGAAAAAAAATTACAGAACTTTCCTTAATTATAAATATTATGACAGCAAGCAATTTCAATATGATTTATATTGATTGTATAGTAGTAGTTGTGGGGTAGTGAAAAATAATGGACGCTTTAAATGTAATTATAATCAAATTTTAATATTTATTTAAATACATATAAATAAGTCTAATAGAATTAGTACAAGTAACAATAATAGACACGGATGTAATGAAAGATATAGTAGCAGCAGTCAAAGTAGTGGAATTAATTTTATTAAATGCGAGAGTGGTGAAAGTAACAAAAGTAATGGTTTCGGGAGTAAGGAAAGTAAAAGTAATAACAACAAACATAATGAAAGTAATAATAATGACAATGAGATAAATTACGAACAATTAGCTAAACACCTTAAGGAAAAATATTATTTATTTAAATATAAAAGCTTGATAAAATTAATGAGAATAATGAATTTAACCGCAAAAATAACGAGAGAAGTGAAAGAAACAAATATAACTACAGGAGTAGTCAACATAATAATATTAACATGAGATGTTGTAAAAGTAATAATATTAATAAATAAAATATTAAATAATTCTCATAATTTATTAATTTTATATCTCAACATATATGTCCTATAGAAAAGTGTATTATAATGATAACTGTATAAATTAGACCAAGTAAACGTAATTATATTTAAATTAAATACTAAAAAGAATCGATTAACACGAGATCGGACACTAAACCTTGTCCCTCCATTCAACTCCACACTACACATTTGTTTTTTCACGTTTGTCAACGCGTGGTTTGCGTCGTAAATATATTTCGCTACGTATTTACAAAAATTATACGAGTTAGATATTTTTAATGTACTCCTAAAGACGAATAAAATAAGATCCTATATAAATATATTTTCTCTTATATATGAGACTGAAATTGAAAGATTCTTCCAACTTGTAAATAGTATCCAAAATAGAAATATGTATTGTGGAGTTGAATGGAGGAAGAAAGATTCTCCCTAACTAAAGGTGAATCGCATGGAAAGAAGCAAATAATCATCGTACAGTCATCCCTATCTGTGCACATAATTTTCGCAAAGAAAGTGAGCGCAACTACACACTTTGAAGTTTGAACCGATCACTAGGTAACAAATTCATCTATTTTTTTTTTTTTTGCATGTTACCATATTAAATATCCCTCCACTATTTGAAAAGCAATTCCAGAAGACTGCCGTAAGAAGAAAGGAAATGAGACATCATAATGCTAGACTCTCAGACTATATGTTTAGAGTGGGGGGACTAGCTAAGTTCGACAATATATTTTAAAGGAAACACAAATAAGACAAACTAACAAAGTGTAAGAAAAAGGCCTATTACTTTGTAAGTTTTACTAATACGGACATTATTTTTTTAATCTTCAAATGCGTTAAATACCATCACTTGTTGTTATTGGTAATAATGACAAATTTTTTACTATTTTATAAGCAATAAGTGGGGTGATGTGACTTATACATTTGACTCGTGTTAAACTTAAGGTTGATAGATACTGTTTTAAATCAGAATTTAGAACGGTTTTTCTAAATTGTACCCTTAGGGAATATGATAAGAAGATTTAATGAAAAGTCAACAATAAATATCTTGGAAAATTAAAGTATAAAGGCACTTTTTCAGTTTTCAATGCTATTTTTAATGTTAAACTTTCCATTTAAATTTTCTTAATATGTGTCCTAAGGGCACATTTTAGAAAAACCGTAATACGAAAAACAATGAATATCAGTAAAATGATAGATAGAAGTTTCTATAGAATTTTAGATGAGATATCTAGGTATATCACTAAACATACTGAAAATACTGAAGAGAAAATCAAAGGTACTCAAGACAAACCACCAAGCTCATAATTCTCTATGTTTAGAATATATCATTTACATATCTATTTGTTACAAGTATATTATTTGTAATCATATCCCACACATCATGCTAGCATAATCTGTCTATTTTAGGCCAAGTATAGGTGCCTTAGTCTTGTGAATAATGTTTATATACTTCTTGCTATAACCTTGTAAATTATCAGTAATAATAAAAATCACTTTAATATTAATCTTTTCATGGTATCAGGTCTAATTTAGCAAATCCGAGTCCGTATTCCCATGGCTTCCCCTAACACGGTTATTCCCAACTCCGACGAACCCTTCAAACCCCTCGTCTCCATTTACTTTCCTATGTAACACCCTCAAATTTGCGGAAAGAAAAAAAATTATTTAAATACATAATGAAGGTGTCTGAAATAAAAAGGTTCATTACAAAAGAAAATTTATATTATACATAAAAATTATACAAGGACGGGAGACATATCTCCCGTATAAATACGGAAATGAAAGAGTGTATAGTAATATACAATCTAAGAACCGAATATAGGTCCAAGGTAATACTTCGCTCGCTAGCTCGTCAATGTACCCAATGTATGCATTCACCACCTGTTCGACCGCATTAAATATAAACACGGAAGCCACAGTCAGTGGGGAGTCCTCCGAGTCCCCCAGCCACGAATGTCGAGTTTAATAAACATGATAACATAAAAGCATGTATATGTGAAATACAAAACTTAAACATATAAGATATGCGTTTCATGTTATGAAACAAGTAACTAACATATAACCTAGCATATGAAAGCTATCATGTGAATCTGATAATAAAATATACTCGAGGTAGGGAAGCTGGTATGCTGGCTCAGCGGTTACCATGTAACATGGCCCTAATACACTCAAACCCTAATCAACACGTAATCATGTGAATCAGTTAACAATCGGTAATCCAAACTCTATCAATCCTAGCCGGCTTGCATCTCACCTTCTAGAACTCATAGAATCCTACAAACATGAAAGACCAATACCTCTACAAACAGGCATAAGTTCTCAGGACAGTCAATAGAAGACTTCTGTAACTCGAGGCTATACCACAAGGTAGGAAAACATCCTAGTCCTAGACTGATCATACCTAGCGACAACAGCTATTCCATTCCCCGTCCCATGACATAACCGTCTATGATAAACTCTACTAGGCGACCCCCTAAGCAGAGATGGCTAGTACTTAAGCTGGCTCCAGTCCCAAAAAGGATCAGGCAGCCATGCCCCGACTTGGATATAAACCCACCAAGCCGAGACACAAAAGCTATTAACCATGAACTTATACTCGTAAAGAATAGTAACGGGCCTATCATGTCATGGCCAAGATACTCATTTAGAATTAGAATGGTCCAGACGCCATATACTCATAATTCTCTATGGTACTTAGTCACACGACACCAACCATACACTACAAAACGAACGCGGGAAACTGACGGACAAAATCCGTCAGTAACCGAGAAAACCCGTCAGTAATTTAGACTACTGACGGAATTTCCGTCAGTACCCCGCGTCACTTCAATTGGTAACGAAAAAACGGCTTCTGACGGAAAATCCGTCAGTATTTGTAACTACTGACGGACTTAGTGACGGAATTTCCGTCAGGCAGTTCAATTGAAAAGTCAATATAATATTGACTTTACTGACGAAACCTGACGGAATTTCCGTCAGAAAAGTCAAGATTGACTTGAGGTACTGACGGAAATTCCGTCAGTATGTCAAGTCAATCTTGACTATTCTGACGGATTTTCCGTCAGTTTTCTCAAGTCAATTTTGACTTTACTGACGGAATTTCCGTCAGTAAGTAAAAGAGTAGGGGCTGGATACAGCAGCCTGCTGTCCAGCCACAATGCGTTTTTTTGCATTGTTTTAAACGTTCAAAATTTCAACAAAACCTGCAATACAGAAAATACATACGTTCACCGCAAAGCGGTAATTCATACTCACATCGACCGCACGGTCGGAAATCAACAAAAGGCGATAAAAATAAAGGTGAAGACCGATGGAAATTGGAAAAATAATTCATTACATAAAATCAAAAAACAAATTCATACAACTTGGGGATTTACAAGCTTACAAATTCAACTGTTCCTAACTTAGGTAAATTAAACATTACTAACCTAAGGGGGTAACGGGAGGTGCTCCAAAACCGTGCCCGTCGTCCGCGTTGTCATCTCTTGGACGTGGAGGAGGGAAGTTGTTGCACAAGTCCGGGGGAAGATATCTCATCACAGCCGCTTGCAAGGCAGCCATTTGAGCGGCTTGGTGATCCATTTGTTGTTGATTGGCCCGTACTTGTGCTTCAAGGGCAAGTCGGGCGGCTCTCTCATGTTCTCGTTCATTCGCAATTGCATTCAATTGTTCCTTCATTTGAGTATTCTGAGTTGCGAATTGGGTGTAATCTGTAGGATTGTAGGAGAAAGAAGCGCGTGCACTTTTGTTGCATGGTGGATCATACCACACTTGTTTCCCCTTGTCTCCTACCCCGAAGAGCCTTAACTTCTTATCGAATCCGTCAACCGCTTTATAATATGCACGGAATTCGTCTGGGGTCTCGCCAGTTGGCGTTTGCTGACTCATCTCCTCGGTGTAAGCTTCCTGAACCCACAAAAAAGAAATTATATAATTTCTAACTTTAAGTAATCAAAACAAAACGAAACTAATAAATAGTATTAAAATTAGATATAAAAAAACTCCCTAGTAATTTTTAGACAAACTTACGTTTGTCTTAGCAGCTCTAGGGTTAACCCATTCGCCCTTCTTGTTCTTTTTTGTTTTCTCAAACAACTTGTACGGGGTAGGATTAACCTGAAAGTATTATAAAAACATAAAGTGATATATATATATATCGGAAATATTAATCCTTCATAGTTAATATCCTAAATTGTATGTGAATTAAAAATAAAGGACTTACCAATTCTTTAAACGCATCGGAACAACTCTTCCGGCCTAGAGTATGGGTGCCCACCGCTTTCTCGCCACCTGACCGTCTATTAGCCTTGTTTATGTTAGACCTCTTGGCGAATTCGGGATCGCTTTCGGGCCTATTTCTAATGTTTTCCCACCACCTTTCAGGCACCCAATCCGGCCTATTTTTGTTATACTTGCAGCCATTGACAAGTGAGGTAATCCGCCTCGTGACATGTTTCTGCCAGTCGGGCTTCGGGTCGTAGTTCGGATCGACCGAGTTCACATGATTCTATTTCATCATAAACAACTTGTTAGTAATTGCTGAAATTGTATAACTACATTTTTTGAATGAAAACAATTAATTTTTAGTAATAGATATATACAACCGTAATAAAATATACCTGAAAGTACTCCCACATCCGCCTACGCTGGTATAGGCTCGCTTCACTCCATTTGGTGAAGTATTCTCGGTTTATGGTACGAATAAAAGACCAAGTAACGTATTGCTTGATCGGCTTGTCGTCCCACCTGAAAAATATACATATTAGAACGAACGCGATAATAAAAGATAATAGAAATTATCGCAAAAGTGATAATAAAATAAAGTTTGCGATAATAAAAGTATGATATATATAAATTAATTAGACACTTACCATTGGCCTATAGTAGGATTGCGAGACAGAATAATCCGGTTACTCTCCTGCTGTGGCGTCGGGATCGCCACCTGCTCCTGCTCCTGCTCCTGCTCCTGCTCCTGCTCATGAAAGGCAGCATCCTCCTCGTTCCGCTCATCGTCGGCACGACGAGAACGACTAGTACTGCCACCTATGATTCGTCTGATAAACGATCCACCTGCCATAAGTAAAAGCTATATACAATGGAAATTGTTAGGTAGTTCAATATATAAAAACCGTGAGCAAACTTCTTGAATTACAATGCAAAGTTTCAAATTTAATTATAATTGTATTTTGACAAATAGATTACAATTAACTAGTGACCCTCAGTATCACTATCACTACAAATCAACAAACTTTCATCATCTGAAAAAAGTATTCCGACTTCTTCATCATCTTCCTCATTTTGTAGTAGTTGAATATCTTCATCTTCATCATCTTTTTCTTTTTCTTCACCGATGTCCTTGTCATACTCCCCTTCACCCCTTTCAACAACCACTTCATATTCATCCTCACTTTGTGTCTCTTCCACCAAAATTGGTGAAATTGACTGACTATTGACAACCACATCTTCTTGGAAGACAATTTCGGCAACAGGAGCATCAACATGCGATCGTGCCTTGATTTTAAAAACCGCGGACCATTGATTATCTTTCTTAGTGGTTGGATAAGGAGCATAACACACTTGATCCACTTGAAAAGCTGCCACGAATGGGTTATGTCCACGAAGGTTCTTTTTTAAGTTTACATCGACAAGTCCGTATACCTTATGGATACTAACTCCTTGTGGGGAATTATCAAACCAATCACATTTAAACAATATGGCTTTATAAATCCTGTGCTCGGTATAATAAGAAAGCTCAACTACTTCATTAAGGGTTCCGTAGTAGTCCAACCCTTCAGTAGAACTCACACAAACCCCATTGCTTATAGTAGCTTTCGGAACATCAACTCCCTCTTTAAAAGCACGAAATTTGTAGCCATTGATAGAATATCTTCTCCATGTCCTCACCAAGTTACTTGGACCCCCTGCTAGAGCTATTATTAAAGGATCCTTCAATCTATAAGCCTATATATCAATAAAACAATATATTAATTATATTAAGATGTTATATATATTCTCAATATAAATTATTAGTTAATAAGAAATTGAAATGTGATCTTACTTCATTTCCCAACCATTTCGAAAAACTTTTGTCATGTTTGCTCCAAACATCATCATAAGACGTGACATCAGGATATGTGAGTTTGATGTACGTCTCGAATTCCCTAATAATAAGACGTGACATCAAGACTTAGTAATGTACGTTTAAACTATAATGAATTAATTTTATTACGAAAACTTATTTGTGTAATAATGAATCAAATACTTACTTTTCATAAGTCTCTAAAAATTGCCCACAGTTTCTTAGCACATAAAAATGAGCTTCTTCAAACTCTTTTTCATTTAAGTACCTCGTTATACATTTCCCGGTAGTATTTCCCATGTCATCATTGAACAACTCGGGTATATTTGAATCTAGTTGGTTATTGGAATTCACACTAACCTCCAAGTCCTTCGCTTTTGTGTCAATGTGATCTTCGAAATATAGGGAACAAAAATTAGAAATTTCCTCTAACAAAAAAGCGTTGCATATGGAACCCTCGACCCGAGCTTTGTTGCCAACCTTCTTTTTCAAATGATTAAGGAACCTCTCAACTGGATACATCCATCGATATTGGACAGGTCCTCCAACTTTCGCTTCATAAGGTAAGTGAATAGGTAAATGCTCCATGGAATTGAAGAAAGAAGGGGGAAATATCATTTCTAACTTGCATAATATCTCCGCAATTCTTGACTCTAGATGTTCCATGAAATCAACTTTAATCGTATAAGTACACAAGTCTCTAAAAAATTGGCTTATCTCAGTTATAGCATTCCAAGAATTCGTCGGGAGTAAATGTTTCAATGCAACAGGAAGTAACCGTTCCATAAAGACATGACAATCATGACTTTTCATGGAATGTAACACCAAATTTCTATGGTCAACACCCCGACTCAAATCTGAAGCATAACCATCCGGGAATTTCAAACTAGCAACCCATTCGCATAGAGCCTTCTTCTCCGCTGTCTCTAAAACAAACCTAGATGATATGGGTCGTTTCAAGCAATACTCAAGAAAGTCAGCTTTACCCTTAGGGCCAAATGAATTTTTCTTTGTTACATTCATCACCGTGTTGATAAGTTGTTCAAAAAAGTTTTTCTCAATGTGCATAACATCTAAGTTGTGTCGAATCAACAATGTCTTCCAGTAAGGGAGTTCCCAAAAAATGCTTTGTTTCCACCAACCTTCAGTTTTGTCGTTTTTCAATCTTTTCATTTCTTCAGCAGAAGACTCGACAACTTTTGGTAAACCTTTTACCGAATCCCAAACTTCAGCACCGGTTAATTTGATTGCAACTGT
>JAIUZE010012041.1:0-31847 GCA_022085475.1 Heliosperma pusillum | reverse complement strand
CATGTTATGAAACAGTTAACTAACATATAACCTATCATATTAAAGCTATCATGTGAATCCGATAATAAAATATAACACTAGGTAGGGAAGCTGGTATGCTAGCTCAGAGGTTACCATGTAACATGGCCATGATACACTCAAACCCTAATCAACACGTAATCATGTGAATCAGTTAACAATCGGGAATCCAAACTCTCTCAATCTTAGCCGGCTTGCATCTCACCTTCTAAAACTCATAGAATCATACAAACATGAAAGACCAATACTTCTACAAACAGGCATAAGTTCCTAGTACAGTCAATAGTCGACTTCTGTAACTCGAGGCTATACACAAGGTAGGAAAACATCCTAGTCCTAGACTGATCAGACCTAGCGACAACAGCTATTCCATTCCCCGTCTCATGACATAACCGTACACGAGAAACTCTACTAGGCGACCCCCTAAGCAGAGATGGCTAGTACTTAAGCTGGCTCCCTTCCAAAAGCGGAACTCTTAGGATGCCATGCCCCGACTTGGATATAAACCCACCAAGCCGGGACACAAAAGCTATCAAGCAGTGAACTATATACTCGTTAAAGACAGTACGGGCCTATCAATGTCATGGTCCAAGATACTCATTTAGAATTAGAATGGTCAAGACGCCATATACTCATAATTCTCTATGGGTACTTAGTCAACACGACACCAACCATATAATCAAACAGTCACGGGAAAAACTTCCTATCATGTGACTGATTGCATATAAATCATATTCAAATATCGTATCGCCTCATATCTACTAAGGCTCATTCATTCATTCATTAAATAAAACCTTACCTGAAGACAAATCCCCGACCCGAGTCCCGCGACGGGTCATCAGTCAAAACGGGGCTGACTAGATCTTAGTTTGACCAAACCCGTTTGGTCAAACCGGCTAGAAACATAGTCTTTATCACATAGACATAAAATCAACATATTCATTACATGTTATTTTATTACTACTTCTAACATGTGAATTATCATATTATACCCAAAAACCCGTTGGACTAAAAGAATATTAAATTAAACTACGGTCTCGTCTTATAATTTCTAACATGTGAAAAATAATAATTTAATGAAAAACCTTTTTAATTAAATATTTTACTTATTAATATTTCTCGCTTGCTAATTATTACAAAACGCGATAAAAATGACGATAACTCAAAACCGTCACAAGTCCCAAAGTGGGACCCACGGGCTGAGTTGGGCCGGACCCCACATGGGCCTGAATGGGCCCACGGGCCTGTTTGGGCTGTTTTGGCAGATTTTACAATTTTTACAAAAACCGTTTCTTAATTATTTCCCGCATGATTAACATAATTACAACCCGTCAAAACAACCACATAACAATCAAACATCGACACAACCCAAAGACCAAAACCCGGACCCACCATGAACCAGCCCAGACCGGCCTGAACCGGCCTGGTTTGGGTCCGGTTCTCAGCCCCCTAAACCGCCCCCTACACGGTTCAAACCACAACCAACACCAAATTTTTCCAACATGTTTTTAATTAACAATCATCCATTTTAACAACCATCATACAAAATCATGATTAAAACTAATTCATCCAAATTCCTCAAGAACACTAAACATATTAAAAATTTCCTACACAACATAAAAATCATAACTTATGAAAAATCATCAAAATTCATAAAGAACACTAAACATATTATAAATTTCCTACACAACATAAAAATCATAACTTATGAAAAATCATCAAAATTCATAAAGAATACTAAACATATCATAAATTCATACCACATGATAAAAACCACTACTTATCATGTTACTACCAAAAATCCCTAAATCATAATAATATGAACCAAAATTAAAGATGAACCAAAAACTAAAGAAACAAAAAGCTATGTAACATATATCCGTCGAGTAACTCGGAATCGTTACCTTAGCTAGACAAGTCAATTAGCACAAAATAAGAAGTATAAACCAAGAAACCCTCCTACTAATCTTCACCCAAAATATACGAGTCTCCAAACTCGTCTTCAAAATCTTCCCCTATAAGAAATAACACGGAAAACATTATTAGAACAAAAATATGATTTTCCATAATTAAAGTGTTGAAAACGATTTTGTCGGAATTGAAATAAAACCGTACGTGAAGATGGGGAGCGAAGAGGAGAGTCTAGAAATATAAGTTAGGACGGATTTAATTAAGGAATGAAGATTTTATGAAGGTTTTGCTCAAGAACGATGAAGAACAATTGAAGAACACGAAGAACAAATGAAGAACGATGAAGAAAGTGATATTTAGATCTTAATTTGATTTGTTGAAAAATGAAAAGTTGTTAGTGAGTAGTGAAGGGTGAGGGAATCGTGTAATTATAGGCAAAAAGGGATGTCGGGTTGTGAAATTGTTGTTACATAATTGACTCGCGTTTAATAATTATTTTACGGTAAACGATTAAATATAATTAACGATAAAGTTAATTAAACTAAATATCATGATATTATGCTATTAATAATCAAAAGAAAGACAAATATCTAGTCCTATTAGAGGACTTAGGAGCCGTGTGGGATGGTGAGAAGACGGATCTGATTTCGAGCGTTGTGCGTAATTTTCGTTAACTGATCGATAAAGTTAATAAATATCTAGATATTATGATATTGTAATCAAAAGTAATGAAAATATCAAGCCCTATTAGAGGGTGAATGAGCCGTGTAGAATTGGCAAGAACCGGGTCTGATTTTTTCTCGATTTGCGAAATCTCCGTTGACGGATCGATAAAGTAACAAATATCTAAGATATTTGTATTAGTTTAATCGAAATAATTAAAATATCTAATGGTGAGTGGAAAGCGATGACACGCGCGTGTGACTCATGCCAAAGTCGAGTTTCGATTTTGTTTCGCGCTTTACGATGAGTCGGGAATAGTTAAATGACGTTCGTTTAAAACCGTAAACGTTATTCTTTAAATTCCGAATAAATTCAAAAATAATTATATTAAATTATGATAAATCTTAATAAATCTAAATAAAAATAAATCAAAAATATTATTTTTTTAAATAAAATTTCGGTCTTCATACTTATGAGACGAGTCGGGAAAAGTCAACGGAAGTCAAAGTTGACTGAAAAGTCGAGAAAAGTCGAAGATGACTTAAAAGTCAAGAAAAGTTTAGGACGACTTAAAAGTCAAGAAAAAGTCATGACGACTTTAAAAAGTCAAGGAAAAGTCAAAGACGACTTAAAAGTCAAGAAAAGTCAAAGATGACTAAAACGGTCTTTTCATGAAATCTCTCAGAAATTCCAAATACGAACGCGGAATTTCAAAATAAGACTCGGAACAAAAATTCCTATTTTAAAAACTTAAGTTCTACTGAAAAATGTTAGTAAATATTTTTACTAGAAAAATTGGGTACTTTTCGGGTTGTTACATAGTATTACAGTTAACTCCACCTGGAACACCTCAATAAAATGGTGTGTCCGAACGGAGAAATCGAACATTACTTGATATGGTTCGATCCTTGATGAGTCACACGGTAGTACCTGATTCATTATGGGGTTATGCTCTTTTAATTTGTCAGCTGCTCTTATACTTAACCGAAGTCCGTCTAAAGCTGTAGACAAGACTCCATATGACTTATGGAAGGGAACGGTCCCTAACTTGTCCTTTATTCGGGTTTGGGGCTGCGAGGCTTATGTCAAGTGGAGACACGAGGATAAGCTCAGCCCGCGATCGGTCAAGACATACTTTATTGGTTATCCAAAAGGAATTTTTGGTCATTACTTCTATTCGCCTACCGAACAACGAGTTTTTGTTGCGGCTAGTGCGAAGTTCTTAGAGAAAGAGTTTCTCGAAAATAAGTCAAGTAATAGAACCTTCGATCTGTCGGAGATTCAAGGACCATAAACCGATCAACCAATGGAGGAAGAGGTTCCTTCAACTTCTGCTACGATTAACATCCCTATGGAACCTAGGAGGTCGGGTAGAATCTCCATTCCTCCAGACAGATACATTGGTATGGTCGAGGAGAATGAGAGAGATGATGTTTTACTCCTAGAGAGTAACGAAACCCGCTACCTATAAAGGTGCCATGACCTGTTCTGACTCAAAGCTATGGCTTGAAGCCATGCAATCCGAGATGGACTCCATGTATGAGAATGACGTATGGGATCTTGTTGATTTGCCTGATAAGGTACGGCCTCTTCAGTGCAAATGGCTTTATAAGATAAAGCATTCCATAGAAGGACAACCAGACACCTATAAGGCACAACTAGTGACAAAAGGTTTCACTCAAGTGCAAGGATTGCACTATGATGAAATTTTTGCACCCGTAGTTATGCTGCATTCCATTCGGATAATCTTAGCGATTGCCACTTTTCATGACTATGAAATTTGGCAGATGGATGTGAAAATCGCCTTCTTAAACGGTTATTTGGAGGAGGAATTGTACATGGTACAACCCGAAGGTTTCATTGATCGTAAAAATCCTAAGAAAGTTTGCAAGCTTAAGCGTTCCATTTATGGACTTAAGCAAGCTTCTCGGAGTTGGAATCATCGTTTCGACCAGGTCATAAAAGAGAATGGTTTCACTCGATGGGTCGAGGAACCATGCTTGTATGTCAAGTCGAGTGGGAGTAAGATTGTCTTCTTAATATTGTATGTTGATGACATACTCATGATTGGGAATGACATCCCTCTCTTATCTTCGGTAAAAGTATGGTTAAAGAACCATTTCCAGATGAAAGATCTGGGTGAGGCACAACGCATATTGGGGATCCGTATCTATAGAGATAGATCACGACGGAAGTTATCACTCAGTTAGGAGTCATATATAGATAAGATTCTTGAGAGGTTCAGCATGACCAACTCCAAGAAGGGGAACCTTCCAATGATTACTGGGATGCATTTGAATAAAGCTCAGCACCCAAGACATCGGAAGAGGTCGAGCGCATGAGTCGTGTTCCTTATGCACCCAAGACGTCCGGACGTGGCATATGCATTGAGTATGACGAGTCGGTACCAAAAAAATCCAGGTGAAACACACTGGATGGCTGTCAAAAACATCCTTAAGTACTTACAAAGGACTAAGGATTGGGTATTGACTTATGGAGGAGACACTGAGCTATGCGCAATCGGTTACGCAGATGCTAGATTCCAAACAGATCGAAATGACTCAAAATCTCAGTCTGGATTCGTCTTTACTCTTAATGGCGCTGCGGTCAGTTGGAAAAGCTCCAAACAAAGTGTTATAGCAGATTCTACAACTGAGTCCGAGTAGTATGCCGCTTCAGAAGCTGCAAAGGAACCTATATGGATGCGTCAGTTCTTACAAGGACTAACCGTAGTTCCTATTTCGAATGACCCTATCACCATCTATTGTGATAATACAGGTGCCATCTTCCAGGCTAAGGAGCCTAAGTCCAGCAACAAGTCTAGACATGTACTTCGAAGGCTCACATGATCCGAGATTACGTGGAGCAAAAGGAGATAGTGATAGACAAGGTTGCTTCGGATGACAACATCGCGGACCCTCTCACTAAACCGTTAAAATATGATAAGCATGAAGCGCACGTTATTTCCATGGGAATTAAACATGTTCCTGAGTTGTAGTAGCTGTTTTATGCGGATTAGATAAATGTATCTTTTTCATGCATTATTTATAACATCATTGTATTGTTTCATATTTTGTTTTTCATGTGGATTGTACGACAACATTGAACACCACAAAGTGAACTGAATTACATTATAATTGTTTTGGTCCGTAATCGCCTACATGAGCTGATAACTCTGGCAATTATACTGTGAAGTTGATTGATGGTGGGTTCAACGAGCCATAAGTCAAACGGTTGACTGATCGATCACAGATGCGAGTTATAAAGATACCTCGTAGGACATCGAGACAACGTTATGGAGTCCTAAATGTTTCAAAACATTCAGTGTCAGGTCGTGGATAGGACGTTCATAGTGTTCCTATGAGTCGATTCTTTTGACTATCGACTGTCTCTTGAGATTAAGGCAGTTTTTGGGTGACTTTGGTTTCTTTCTCATGGTCGACTGTCTCTTTAGATTAAGGCAGCTTATAAAACGATATTATAGAATTAAATATTCATATTTAGAATATATAAGATCTCACAAGCTTTTATTACAAGTTAGGTGACGGTTTTAGCATGTTTCCCCGTTTAAGGCGGTTTTGCCTTGAGTAATGGATTAAGTCTTACTTGTTGGATGTTTTGAACTCTCATTTCCCAGTGGCAGCTCTATACTCGTTAGACTTGATGTCGGAGCGATAGGGAAGTGAACGCATAGCGTTGATCGACCCGACCGTCAAATGTTGTATCCTTGCGAGGTCGTGTCATTCCATGTAGCGTACTTGCTTGTTTATTCTTGACCTCATCTTTGAGCGGGTTTAGCTGGAGGATGATGCTTGTACTCTTTCCAACTCTTTTGAGCGGGTTTAGCCGAATATGGGGTACTCGCTTATGTGTGGGTTTTTCTCCGTAATAATCGAGTCGTGGATGCGAGGGTTTATCGCATGTCAAATCGGGAGGGTATATCCCGAGAGTCTGGCCAAGTTTAGACTAGGACTTCCGTATTATTTTCGTCCTACCGGGAGGATTAGATTCTTGAGTATACGACACGTTTATTGTATACGGTTTTGGGAAACGTTGATCCCGTGGACTATTTCGTCTTGTCTTGCAAAGTACAGATGCTAGTGCGTGTCATTTACCGTGAGAGTGTGTTTTCTTATGTTTGAACTGTTGGAGCTAGTGTCCTCCACAGTTAGTGTGATAACATGAATAAATCTCTTACAGGTTCAGAGGGTATACTTAATATTCTTATTAGTTGATTAACGTTTATCGATAACGGTTGGCTTGCTAAGAGTTTGACGTTATTGTCATTTTAATGGCGGTGATCAACTGGTCCCTAAAAGTCACACCTAAAGGATGTGTCTGAGAGATGTGATTATATGAATAATATAATCATATTGATGCCTTATTATATGACTAAAAGGTTAGTCGATGTATATGACTAAAAGGTTAGACAATGTAATGATGATACGATTATTTAATAACGATTAAATAATATTAGCTGAGACGAATTAAATGTAATTCGTAATTAAATATAAACCGTTGTATTTAATCAATGTATATATAATATAAGCTTAAACGAATTAAAATGTTAATTCGTAATTAAACATAATAAGATTATATTTAATTAGCATATTATAAATATACTGATATTTATAGTTGTCGTATATATTATATTACATGCTAATATAACCAAAAAAGGAAAGAAAAAATAGTCTTTTCTTCTCTTATTTATCGGTTAATAGGAGATAAAATTAGGGAAACAGATCTCCTATTATTCTCTTATGGTAACTAGGTCAAAAATCCTAATACCAAGAGTAGTAAAAAGAGGAGAGACTCCTCCTTCTACCCTTGGAGGGACACTGCCAAATAGAGCAAGAGAAGAAAAAAAAATTTAGATTTTTCTCTCTAATTCTCTCGATCATTCATCATCACACAAAAGAATAATTAGCAGTAATTTTTCTCTAAAATTCTAGCACAAGCAAGGCATATCTTGGAGCATCTTGGGTGCAACAATTAGGAGAATATCGATTTTGATATTGTTCATAGGCCAAATTTGCTAGGGCGAAAGGGTAATTCTAAATTCCGATAATTTTATATTATGCAATTCTTTTATGACTCGTAATTTATATACTATAGTTTTGTTATAATCTGTATTTTAATGACGAAATATACCGATATTTCCCACATGAACTTACGATGGGTTATGTACTTGATTGATTGGATGCCTTGTATGGTTATGTATGTTGAGTCTCGAACCTTCTCAAGCACATGTCGCTAATGTTGAGATGCAAGCCCTTAATACGTATGTGGTTGCCAAATGGAGTCTTCCCCAAGTTGATATTGTATGATGATGATATAATGAATGTTTCACATGCTTATATAATGTTACTATGAAATATTTTACTTATACTTCACATGATATATATGTATGCATGATGATATATGATCTTATGCTTGCTTATGTGCGTTTGGATGTGATATGACTGGGAGAACCCCGAGTGACTCCCCACTGACTGTGCCATTCATGTTTCATGAATGAACAGGTTGCAGGTTGGTGTCGTATGAGGTTTTGACGAGTGAGACAGCGAGCGTTATGATTACAACGATTCACCCTTAGTGTGTAGTTTATATTAGATTATCATCTTAATTGTGTATTTATCAAGGGATCGGTGTCCCTTGTATTCATTTAAGTTGTAATTTGTATAAACGATTTATTAAACTAAGTTTTACTTTTATTATATCGTGACATTCGCGGTTTTGCTTTTAATGTTTTTAAAATCTCGTATTTTCCGCTACAAATCTATTTGTTTACTTTATTGCTAAATCCCGGGGTGTCACATTAGCAATAGGTAACTTTCTATTGGGGAAATCATTGTAACGGTAACCGGGATTCTTGCAAAATAAGCAAATTAGAGGTCTATTTGAGCAACCAACTCTGGGATGAACAGGTTTGCGGTACCCACTACGTATGCGGTATTGAGCTTGGGCATTTGCATTAGAATGGGCTTGCCCTTCGGAAATGAACCTCCTCTTATTAGCAAAAGAGTTAGAGGAAGAAGGAGTGCATGACCTCTTGCCATGGAATTTGGGCCGAGGGGTGAAAGAAGATAAAGGATTCTTGGTCTTGGGCTCTTCTTTGATAGCCTTCATAAAATTCTCGGCCCAAAGCGCATCATCATAGAGCTCCCTAAAGGACACAGAGTTCCTCCTCACTTTTCTTAGTAACAAGGCACTCAATTTGTCGCGGTAATAGAAAGCTTGATCTTCATCATCTTTGATAAGCCTTGGATCGAAATGAGCTAACTTGTTGAAATTTATAGTCAACTCTTGGACCGTCAACTCGCCTTGCTTGAAGTCAATAAACTCGTTGAGTCTTTGTTTCTTGAGCTCCTTTGGATAGAAACGATCCTCCATTAGTACCTTGAAACATTCCCAACTAAAGTTGGCTTCTTGCATGGCCATGAGACTAGTGATTGACCACCAATTGTCAGCCTCCCTTATAAGGAAGTGCTTGATGATCCTCACCTTGTCCACCTCTTGTACTTGATACAAGTCAAATTGCTTCTCCTTTTCACGGAACCATTTTGAACGTTCGGTAGGATCCCTTTCTCCACCATAGAGCTTCATCTTACTTCTAGCTATTTAACTAGCTACCCATGCATATCCCACGTTCGGTAGGATCCCTTACCTTTGTTCTTGTTGGAAATCATGAGAACATCTTGCTTCATGCTCCCACTCAATTTCAGATCCTTCTCGGTCTGTACGAGAAGTGAGTGTAGCTCATGAGGACTTTTCCTCATGTCATTCATGTAGTAATTTGCCCGGAAAGGGGTAAAACCATCATGAAGTGAATGAAGCATATGGTCAATGACTATGCTCTCACTGATTTTGCAATCAAGAGCCTCCAGTTTCTCGACATTCTCAATCATATCGAGAATGTGTGGGCTAACCAGTCGGCCCTTCTAGAGCTTCGCCTCAAAGAAGCGACAGGTATGCTCATAAGTAACGATTCTCGGTGCTTTTGAGAATTCGTAAGTGAGCGTGGTGAAAATCTTATTTGCATCTTGGGCAATGAAGCGTCTTTGGAAATTGGCTTCCATTGCAAAGATGAGTACGTTCTTTATCGCACCCGCTTCCATAACGAAGTCACTATAAGCAAGTGACTCGTTAGCTCTCGCATTGGGGCCTGGGTTTGGCGGTATTGGCTCAGTCAAGTACTGGAGCTTGCCGTCAGCAATGGCTGCATTCCGTAATGCCGCCTCCCAGTCCGCAAAGTTGGACCCGTCATTCTTCAGTCTCGTGGACTGATTCATGTGGTCCATGAAAGTTTTAAGTCAGGACTCGCGTGCGAGTGTGGCACTTGGCATAGGGACATCATTATGGCCAGCCATTTGTTATAAGCAGTATTATCAATATAAAACGAATTCTACACTGCGAAAAAGAAGGAAAAACATAATAAGCATTACTCATCGATATGAATTAAGTCTAGTGCAAAACTTGTTTAATGCGAAGACTCAAGCGTTTATACAATTGACCTCCCTCATAAATTATATAAATGATCCCAAGACTCAATTATCTGTAAATTGAAAAGCCAACCTCTTGGCTAATTCTACCTTTAGAATTCTTGGTCGATAAAATTTTTATCTTTAGTCCATCATAATCACGAGAAACTCTTCGGATTATAATGTTGAGGTAAAATAAGTCAACACATACTACTTACCCAACGTAGAAGAGGTTATATGGAGAGTAAGGTCCTATATGCCTACCGACAAAGAAGGGAATCATAGTAGTTTGGCCTATAAAGACTAGTCTCAATTTTAGGTTTTAGAGGAAGATCACATCAACTTTATTTTAATTCATTTTAAGTGAACGAATATCTAGCATGCGAGAATGAATAAACTAAGATGATGGCTTAAAATTCGTGTGACATCTTTATGTCCATGATAACTAACATCCAAATTATATGAGTCAATTTTCATGCATTTTAGTAGTAGGTGGTTTGGTTTAGGCGGAATATGATGCACTAACTATCATGTGAAGAAATGCAACAAGAACGAAAAATACGAAAAATTACAAAGTCCTAGTGTGGCCTATCTACCAAAATGAACAAAATACAACTTTGGAATCCATCCATAATTGGACCCGAAAAGCTTGCCTTGATGTTCCATCGTGGTCCATGTAGCGGGAGTGAGCAATCCGATCTCCATCTTTAGTCTTCTCAATTTACATTTAATAAATTACAAAATATAAACCTATTTACATTCTAATTTAAAAACATAATTTCAAAGAAAACAAAAGGAGATTCGAGATCTCAAAATTACATCAAGATAATATTTCCATCATTACGAAAACATAATTAACTAAGGCCACACTAGGTAATACAAATTTTAAGCAATTGCAAAAATACGTAAATAAACCATTCAACAAATCATTCAACAAAATAAAATGCATCAACAATAAATTAGTCATTCAAGACATAATTCCTTAATTATGTAGAGTAATTTATCAAAACCACCTATATAAAATGATCAAAATTATGTGACAATTCCTTAATTACTCACAATAATTCCAATCAAACATAATCCAATTTTAATTCATATTATCATATAACATGAATTAATCCAACATTATTTTTAAACCATTTTAAAATAATTTGGTATCCATTAATTGTGAAATTTTTCACTACAACAGTCATACATTATCAATATAATGCACACAAAAAAAATTCGGCCAAAATAAAAAAACAAAAAAAAATCCAAAACAAATTATTGTTTAATAAGCCACGACCTGTTTTTTATTTTTTTTTATTATAATACATACTTTAATTTGATGTTGCTAATATTACAAGATCGGTACAATTATCAACATTTAATCATTATTAAACATTGATACAAACTAGATGATTCAATTTAACATTTTAAAATGAATATCTAAATCATGATTAAATCGATTATATTAATATTTGAATAATCATAATTGATTTGTACATTATTAAAATTAATGAATCATGATGCAAAACAACAATTTAACATCATGTTAAACCGAAAATATATAGCAAAACAAATGTTCATAAACATTCAAAATAATTTCCATTTACATTTTAATTTAATCCTTATTAAATTAAAACATCTACAAATTTATCATATTGTCATATTAACAATTTTAAAACAACAATATCAATAAATCAAAATGAAAACAAGAATCAAAATCAAAAAATATACACGGCCGAAAAAAAAATTTAGCCGAAACAAATTTTTTTTTTTTTTTTTATCATTCATGAAAAATCATATAAAATAATTTCGTAGCCTTGGCTCTGATACCACTTGTGGGAAATATCGGTATATTTCAACATGAAATTTAAGGATTATAACGAAATTATAATATATGAAATACGAGTCATAAACGAAAAACATAAAGATTAGAAACAACCTTTGGTCCTAGCAATATGGCCTAAGAACAAATATCGAGATCGATATTCTCCTAATCGTTGCACCCAAGATGCTCTGAAAAATGTCTTTTCTTGTGCTAGAATGAATGCCAAAATCACTGCTAATTTTTGTCAGGAATAATAATGATGAGAATGTGGAGAAGAAGAGTTTTATATCAAACTCTCCTCCTTTCTCTTTTCAACCGTCCAAATAGGTAGTAGAGGTAAGGTAGGAGTCTTCCCTCTTTTCCTCTACTTGTTTTTAGGTTGTTAGCTTTTCTTTTTATTTTAATGTATAAAATGTATATGTATTATTATTGTCATTTATGTTGTCACATATTAATAAGTCCATACAACATTTTGCAGTCGATTTATTAATACCGATCTGACATCATTTATTATGACAATATCGAATAATATATAATTTGCTAATTAAATATAACAGTTTATATTTAATCACGAATTAACATTTAATTCGTTTAAGCTTACATTATTTAATCGTATTAAATAATTACATTATATACATCAATTAGATATAACAGTTTATATTCAATTACAAATTAACATTAATTCGTCTCAGCTAATATTATTTAATCATATTAAATAATCGTATCATCATTACATTGACTAACCTTTTAGTCATATACATCGACTAACCTTTTAGTCATATAAGGCATCAATATGATTATATTTTCATATAATTATATCTTTCAAACACATCCATTAGGTGTGACTTTTAGGGACCAGTTGATCACCGCCATTAAAATGACAATAACGTCAAACTTCTAGCAAGCCAACCGTTATCGATAAACGTTAATCAACTGATAAGAATACGAAGTATACCCTGTGAACATGTAAAAGATTTATACACGTTATCACACTAACTGTGGAGGACACTAGCTCCAACAAGCGCTGCCTACCGCAACCGACCGTCGTCAGGTGCCCTCTAGCTTTGTCATTTTGCTTATTTTGTTTCAAAGTTAACGTTTCTACCTTTGTTTTAATTAATATCTCCGTCTTAATCATTTGTTTGCCTTTAATTGACCCTAAGATAATATCCCTTATTGATTTTTATGTTGATATTATTGTTTTTTGTAAATATATAAATTATATGTTTATTGACCTTAAGATAGTAGCCATTATTGGTTTTATGTTTAAATTATTGTTGTTGTTAGAATATAATTAGTGTTGGTTAGATTAATCATGTTCAATTAAATTAATTTAAGTTAAATTGCAATGTAAAATGTTAGTGCAAATAGTTAAATAAAATATTAAACTGTAGTTAAAAATGATTGCAATATCTTATGTGTGTTATTAATTGAAATAATATAAGTTGCTATTGTTGTTGTTGATGTTAAAATTATTATATGTGTTGATATTGACCTAGTGCCCGTTCAAAAATTACTCACTAGGAGTAATTTTTGAATAGTCTCTGTTTTACGACTGTCTTTGTACGTTTCAAGTCACTTAGGTTGTAAACACGTATTTTTGATATATTAATGAGGAAAGAGTTCGGTAACAATTACTTTAATGTTCCCTCAATGCATATGTGGAGTACTTATTTATTCTACATTTTGTATTTACAGAACAAAGGAGAATTGTTGCCGGATTTTTTCCTCAATAATAAATCACAAGTGGTGTTTGCTAGTGACTTGAAATGTATATTGATAGGTTTAATTAAGTTGGAGTGATAAAGACCCAATTGAAAGAAAGAAATTTTACTTGTTGACAATTATTTAAATAATTGTAAATTGATGCTCTTTCAATTTATTTTGGACTGCAATGTCTTTATTTTGAGGACTTTGGAGATTTTGAATATGAGCTTGAAGTCGTTATCTATTTTATTGTCTTTTATTGCTAATATCAGCATCAAAATAGCTTCTTCCTACAAATAATTATATATATAAGTAAGACGTTCGAGGAAGGAATTCATTATTAAAAAGTAATATAATATGGTGAAAATCTACGTAAAACTATGGAAAATAAGTATTTAAAATATGGTAAGTTATAAGCTTAACAGTCACAATTGTATCATTGTCCATCTTACCGGAGTTTGCCAAGAGGTATATATAAAACTCGCTAAAGATGCTTGAATCATCGTCATGTGATTTATACAACCACTATCAATTAGACACCTACTTTCTTTGTTGGATATTTTAGTTTAGCCGACATAGAAGAGATGCTCATTATTGACGCTACTTGAATAACATGCTTGATCTTTTGACTCCGTTTGTTTTTGTTTACACTCTTTCTCAATGTACCCATATTTCTTGCAATGGGAGCATTAAGACTTACCTTAAAAATACCAATTCTTTTTGCCATGGCTATTATTTCCACAAAAGCCGCAAGGAGAAATCTCGCCCTTTGATTGTGATATTTGTTTATTGTAATTGCCACAATCATTGTTATTCATCTTTCACCCTTTTGAGTCAGAGCGTTAAGCTTTATGCATTGATTAAATTGCATTCTCATAGGAAGATTCTTTATTTTTGAGATCATGGGCAAGTAAGGATCAAAGTAGCTCGGTTATTGTGAGCTTTGATATATCCCTTGATTCTTCAATAATGGTGAGAATCATGTCAAACCTTTTAGTCAAGGTTACGAGAATTTTTCCACAATTCTTGTATGGGTAATATCTTCGCCATATATTTTCATTTGATTAACAATTTCGATTACTCTTGAAGTGTAAGTCTTTATGTGTCCTTTCTCCCCCATCTTCAAGTTTTCAAAATCTTTCCTTAAAGTATTGAGACGTATTTCTCGTATTCTTTCATCAGCATGGAATGCTTTTTAAAGTGAAGCTCATGCTTCTTTTGCGGTAGATGCCCGCATTATGTTTTGAGAAAAATGGTCTACGAAGCGGTACTGAGGATGAAAGACAAGGCATTGGGGTCCTTTATTTCATCCTTAATTATTTTCTTTGATGATGTTTCAGTGATTGGAACACCTTGTTCTTGTTTTTGAGGACCATTTTTCAAATATGCCCTAGTGCATTTGCTCTCAAAAAAAGTTTCATTCTAATGCACCAATAGTCGTAATATTTTCCTACAAAAATTAGAAAGGGAAGCGATAAATAGAGTGTGTTATACGTAACCCATAGTTTTATTTTGTTGTATTTTAGGTCTTTAGATCAGCTCTTGATCCCACTAGTTGGTGTATGAGTAATAAATGGAGAAGTGGAGTGGAATAGAGTGGTTAGTTTGATTAGTTGAATTGTTTGTTGGTGAAAATTTTGTTTATTTATTGATTTGTTTGTGAATTTTGGATACATTGAAGTCAAAGGGGATGTTCTTTATTTATAGAGGACATTTTCCTTCTCTTACATCCCAAGAACACTGTAGAATAGGATATTCTATAGTGTCCTAGGCATAGAACTCTCTAGAGTTTTCAACCACTACAAGATATGTGTAGATGGTTTTAAGTTGTTCTACATAAACCTAAAATATAAACGACTCTTCTAGATACTTCTACACTATTCTAGTAAGTACATGATTATTTTAGATGTTTCTAACTTTGCACAACCTTTTAAACCGTTCTAGAAAAGTCTCATACTTTAACATATTTTTAGCCCTCCTTAGCACCTTACACTCTGTAAAATTTCACTTCTAGAATTACACTTTCAGAGGTCTAGTCTACATGGAACTCGGGAAATTGAAAATCAAACGGATTAGCACGCCTCTTCATGAAGTCGTTTCTCAGTTCTCATTCAAATTGTTTCTCCTGCAGAAAAAGAAAAATAATAAAAACAGATAACTGAACTAAGCGAAGTTAAACATTATTTCATAAAAAATAAATTGATTTTTTTATAAATTGGATACGTGTATGCACGTGGTTTTAACCTACTTGTTGGCTGATGTAACGCCAAACCCATGTTTTATTATTAGTCATCTGAAATAAATTCTCAGACTGTGTTTATACATGGGCTAATTTGATTAACACAAATTCACATTTCAGACGGAAATATCCGTCTTAAGGTTAAGACGGGTTAAGTAATGATCCATTTATATTGATAGGACAAACATCTTATCATTCCCTAGACATTTAATTTTTGCCTTATCCATACAAGTAGGCTACTACTTGAGCCGTTTTAACTTAAGACGGATATATCCGTCATAGAAGAGACTTATTGTTTGATAAATGTTAGAAAAGGTGGGATATATGAGTACCAAAATTCTTTGGAGTTCTGCAGTTATAGCATTCCATTTTGGAAGCGTAGTTATGTAAACGACATCCAAGTCTGTATGCATACAGAAGGATGTTAGATTTTGTCATCAACGTTAATATTCTAACAACTACATACGGAGTATAAGATATGATGTTGGACTATCTTATATGAGAGCATGACCTATATGATCAAGACTGTTGAATGGGTTGATATCACATTAAATATACTGATGTAAAAGACCGGCTTTCATGAAGCTAATAGTTTGATAATTGGACTCAAGATTACCTAACACAAATCCAGTCACCAGGTTTCCAACCAGGAACAAGTTGCTGTTTTTGATCAGCATTACTATACCCACCCGAACCCATCATCATATGATCACCAGCTTCATAATCGGACTTGTAGGCCCTACACCGGAAACAGTTAGTCTGGCTGGCATAGTTATGAGCCCCGCAGTTGATGCTTTGACAGTACCAATCCCCGGCCAATACCTTGGTAGTTGTACGAGTACAATTGGTGCAAGCGTAATACGGAATGTCGGCCGGGTTTCCGTACTTGGGGAATTTACACTTTTGACATGATTCCCTCTTCTTGAAGTTCACATGATGGCATGCTCCACATAACCAATCTCCGGGGCTGCTCATCCCCTTCGCTTCTTTTCATCGCAAAACAAACAAGAACTAGTTAGTAGGAAATCCACATTTTATAGAAGCACTAGAAAAACTACTTCTAATACAGAGTAAATTGTTTTTTCTTTTGGGTTTTAACATGGTACTCTTGATGTTTTTTCAAATTCTAGGTGATATCCTTTATTTCCTTACCATTATTTAAAATGTCTTACAACCAGTACTTAATAATAAAAATAAAATAAACAAATCATTGTCGATGGAGTGAGTATCAAAGCATTAAAGTCGATTCCATAAACCTTGTCCACGTGACATGAGTCACATGACACAGACTTTTCTTACAAAAATTTATTGGAAAATTGCACTTGGTTTCACCATTGTTTCTACCTTATACTCCCTCTATTCAAGTACAAATATAACATTTCTACTTTACACGTTTATCAAGACACAAATTATAACGTAAATATCTCAAGTTTTACATTATAAAAATATATAAAATTTTGCTATTTTTATTTATTAAGGAATAAGATCTCATATGGAGTCATATGCATGGGCGAACCCAATTGGTAGCAAGGGGTAGCAGCCGCTACCCCAAAGAAAAAAAAATCAGTTTTAATTGTTGTATTTTGCTACCCCAATCTCAGCGTAAGAATAAGTAAGATTGAACGCACAAACTAGACATCATTCCTTGTGTGATTCAGTGGTGAAGTAGTTGGTTATGCAGCCACTAAGCACGTGATCGGCCCTTGGCTGATACAAAGTTTCACTAATTTTTTTTCCTTGTTTTCATAATTAGCTTATCACCATTTCGTTAGTTTGTTATTTATTGCAATTCTTTTGATTGTTGATTCCATTATATTTGTACACTAGGGACTTTGTTTTCTATATTATTTCATGATTATGTTTATTATAATGGTTAAACTTTTTTAATTAAATAATAAAGTATCAAAATTGTATCGAAAAATAAAATGCGTATAAATTGTCGAATTATAATGTGAAAAAATTAAACCATTACGTTGCAATGGTTAAGCGCTTTTTGTATCATAAAGTTATATAATAAAAGTTATAGTTGAAAAATAAAATAAAGATAAGTTATAGATTATAAAATGAAAATTTTAAGTTACTATTGAGCGTTCATTTGATTGTTGGTTGTGCGTTTGTATTTTGAAATTTTATATGTATGCAACACATATTTTGGTGATTTTCCGTTTTTATGAATATTTATAGTCTTAATAATTTTGCTACCCCAGAGTTGAAATCCTGGGTTCGCCCCTGGTCAAATGAGATAATATTAAGATATGATTTAATAAATATTAGGATAAAATATTAATAAGATATATTTGATATTATTTGGTATCCTAGTTTAGGTAGAATGCTCTACTATATATATGAGTACCTATCAGGTATTCAAACACAATATTATTATCAATTATATGAATATCATATTATGAAATCTATCAAACTATCAGAGCCTCTTTCTTGAGGACTCTAAAATAGCTTCCGCGTTCTTGCCGGTGGGCGATAATTTATGGTGCTCACCGGCAGGATTTTCGATATTAATTAATAATTATCGTATCTACCAATAATATTTTATCTAAAAAAAAAGTACTTTACATGATGAATTTGGCCGTGACACACAACAGCTTACCAATTTGTCTAGGTTGGCTTCCAACCTAAAGAATGCAACTATATGTTAATTTTGTGGGATTATTGTACGTAATTTCACATCTAAAAGAAGTAACGTAAGGGTTATGCTACTCTGTTGTAGCATGTTCCGGCTCTCCTCGTGTCGTGAGACGAGGCGTATTGTTTATCTATTTGTCGTAAAACAATAGTATTTATCTATATAAGTGGGTAGGTGGTTACCCGCACTTATTTTGACTGGCGAGTCGATTACGCATTATTTATATGAGTGGGTAGGCTGTTACCCCTCCGTATGTACTGACGAGTTACGCACGTATTGAATTGAGTGGGTAGGTTGTTACCCCTCCGTATGTACTGGCGAGTTACGCACATATCTTGACTGGCGAGTTGATTACGCATTATACTGGCGAGTTACGCACCTATCTTGGCCGGCGGGTCGTATACGCACTGATGAAGAAGAAGATTATGAAGACAAGGAAAAGTCGACATTTTTTTTTCTCTTATTAATTATTGTATTTTCAAACTCATGGAAATTTAGTCAAATTGCCATAAGTTTGAGGGAGGGTGTTAAGGAATAAGATCTCATATGGAGTCATATGAGATAATATTAAGATATGATTTAATAAATATTAGGATAAAATATTAATAAGATATATTTGATATTATTTGGTATCCTAGTTTAGGTAGAATGCTCTACTATATATATGAGTACCTATCAGGTATTCAAACACAATATTATTATCAACTAGATTTCATGCCCGTGCGATGCACGAGTTTACGTTAATGTCATTTTCGTAATTTTCCTATGACAGTTAACTTATAAAAATAAATTTTTGAAGTTTTAAGATTATAATAAAATATACTCCGTAATTTTTTAAAAAATAATATTGATATATTGATTCAACTTATTCTATTTTAAACATATGTTACCAACCTTATCGGGACTCAAGTTATATTTGATCTATATTATGACTCGAAAAATGATTCAAAGTACCTAAGAATTAAGCTCTTTAAGACAATGTTTTAGAAACTCAAAAGATTTTGGGTTGATCACCTCACCTTATGCTAATTGTTCGATATGGAGCAATTCTACTACTTATAGTTATTAGTATTTTCGCCACACATATATTGTTTTTCAATGTGAGATATATAACATACTAAGAATTACACAAAGTATATGCAAATAATATGAAGTTCTATACTGTAATGATAGCATTTTTTTTTACCACAAATCTAAGTATATTATTTTCCTAACTAATACAAAATTTTAAGAGCTCTCTAAAATAATACTCTCTCCGTCTTAATCATTTGTTTGCCTTTGATTAAAATACTCCTAAAAAAAGGCAAACAAATAAATGACCGGGACGAATGGAGTTATTGAGAGACTTAAATGACTTTGGGTTCATCTCTAAGTTTCAAGGACGACTGTTATTTATAATCGTGTGATCATCTCAGCTTATGATATTTCCCTGATGTGGCACAATTCTTCTAATTTATACATATTATATTCACCACACTTACATTACTTTTCAATGTGAGACAAATAACAAATTTGATAGTTACCATTAAAATTATTATATATGATACTTTCCTGAATTAATTTTGATGATGTAAATTTCATTAAGGTAGAAATAATAATACAAACTTTTAAAATCTCTGAAAGATAATAGTTGAAAGATTCAAAAGATTTTGGGTGAATATCTAAGTTGAAAGATGACTCATTTTCACTATAGTTTTTGTGAATTGAATGTAAAAAATTTTATATACAAATTATAAACACCACTTGAATATAATATAGGAAATGTATATTGAGATAAATAAAATATTTTTCACTTTATTTTTTAATGATATTTTCCTAAATTAATTTTTGATGATGTAAGTTTCACTAATGTGGATACAAATTTTTAACAGCTCTGTAAGATAGTATTTAAGAGACTCAAAAGATTATGGGTTGATATCTATGTTCCAAGGATGAATCTTATTTATAATTATAGGATCACCCTAACTTATGATATTTTTCTGATATAGGACAATATACTATTTATACGTAATATATTTACCACACTTGTATTATATTTCAATGTGGGACAAATAACTTGTTAAGTAGTACACTATCAAAATTATTACTTATATAGGATATTTTCCTAAATTTTCTAAATTAAGTTTGATTATGTAAATTTTACTATTGTTTTAATAATACAAAATTTAAAGGTTCATTAAACCAATACTTAAGAGACTAAATCACTCCTATTTATAATCATGATTAGTATATATATTTTCTAAAAATACATTTAGTTTTCAATGTGAGACTAATAACACATTAAGTAGTTTATCATCAAAATTATTATTTATGATAATTTTCTAAATTAATTTTTAATAATGTAAATTTAACTATTGTGACTATTATAATTCCATTTTGTTAAGAGCTCTCCAAAACAATAATTAAGAGACTTAAAAAATTGTAGGTTTATACCTAAATTCAAGTATGACTCATATTTATAATCATAGGATCACCCTATGTTATAATAATTTTTCAATGTGGGACAATTTCCAATTTATAAGTAATATATTCACCACATATACATTATTCTTCTTCAATGTGGGACTAATAACAAACTAAGTATTACACCATCTTTTTTCATATAATATTTATTTTTAACTGTTACTAAACTGTTATATTAATATTAGAATAATAAAAATATATTTTAAATGTCATTTATTAAATTTTTAAAGTCATTTATTAACATAACAATATAAAAAAGTAGTTTAAAAGCTCGTGCGATGATCATATTTATGATCACTCCACTTTATGATAATTTTTTAATGTGGTACAAATTTTGATATTTATACGTAGTATAAATTCACAAGTCACGATACCTACATTGTTTTTTTCAATATGGAACAAATAACACATTAAATAGTTTACCATCAAAATTATTATTTATGATACTTTTCTAAATTAATTTTTAATGATGTAAATTTCACTATAGTGAAAATTATAATACAAATTTTAAGAGTTGTGTAAAACAATATGTAAGAGGCTCAAAAAAAAGTGGGTTAAAACTTTAGTTCCAAATATGATTCCTATTTGTAATCATAAGATCACCCACCTTATGATGATTTTCTGATGTGAGATAATTCTACTATGTATAGGTAATATATTCACCACAACTACATTATTTTTCAATGTATGACAAATAATATACTAAAAATTACACCAAATATGTTCAAATAATATGAGTTTCTATACTTTTCAGGGTTTTTTTCCAGCACGAATCTAATTAATATTATCTTCATATTTTTTTTTTACAATACTTCAATTTTTTTTAATAATACCTTTTAAAATTAATTTTTGATGATGTAAATTTAACAATTGTGAAGATAATAATTAATAGACAAACTTTTAAGAGATCTCTAAGACAATACTTAAGAGATTTAAAAGATTTTAGTTTGTTATATAAGGTCCAAGAATGATTCCTATATTTAATCATATGATCACTCACCATATGTTAATTTTATGATGTGGGACAATTTTACTATTTATACATAGTATATTCATCACATCTACAAACTTTTAAGAGATCTCTAAGAGATTCAAAATTTTTGGTTGATACATAAGGTTTAAGGATAACTCCTATTTATAATCATAGCATTACCCACTTTATTATTTTTCCAATGTGGGAAAATTCTATTATTTATATGTAATATTTTTAGCACATCTACATTATTTTCCAATGTGGGACAAATAATAGTTATGAATTTAACTTTTATTTAAAGAGTTTCTAAAAAGTTGAAAAGTTGATAATATTATTAGGAAAATAATTAATTTAAAAAATATAATCAAAATTTAAGAGTTTAACCATAACTTGGAAAGTATATGTATGAATATGATGTTGAAAAGTTGATAATATTAAAATTCAATCTTTATATAATAATATATTTTATTTCATATTTAATTAGCCTAATAAAATTATGTGTAAGGTAGTTTTATCAATAAAAAATAAAATAGTGTTTTGAAATAGTTGGAGACTCTCTCGTTGCCTGAAAAAAGCCTCTTTTATATATATATATTGATTATATGAATATCATATTATGAAATCTATCATTATTGTACTTATAAAGAGGAATCAAACAAAATCTCACATAACCATATTTTATCTTACATATTGCAAGAAATTGTAAAGATTTTCCTCATTCATGAATAGTGTCAAAAAAAAGAAATGTTGTATTTGAACTTAAATGAAGGGAGTATTACATAAAACATCAACTCATCTTATTGAAGACGGACACTATCCATCATAAGCTGAAAACGGATAGTGTCCCTCTCACAATATACAAGCGAGAGGGTAAGTGGGGGATCCATTTTCCCTCCATTTGCTATTCCTACTTGCATATTATAATAAGGACACTATCCGTCTTTAACTTGAGACCTATAATACCCGTTTTCAATGAGAATTTGAATTTGTAATAAAACATAGTGATAGACTAACCCGAGAGAATTAGAGTTTGCGTAAAATGAGAACGGGGTTACAAGTTAGATACCAAGAGACAAGAGTTGATTGAAGCTAAGTAGTTGACGATGTTTAGGATATTGAAATGTGATCATATAAGTATACTAGTTGAGGTGCTTCTTTAGGTGGGACCAGGAGTATATTGACAAAATCATGTTCTGTATCTCTCTTCTCTGCTTTCCTTAAAATGGATTTCATGGCATGGGAAGTCACTATGTGGGGAGCCATGAAAGTGTTGTTATTTACTCATTATGGTTAAACCCACCCTAATTATATTGAGTCACTAATTCAAATCCAAACAAATTCGAATACAAAATCACACAACCTTAAAGGCTTAAACCATTATGTATAAGAACCAAATATGTAATACTTCCTCCATTCAACTCCACATTACACATTTACTTTTACATGTTTACGAACGCGTGTTTTACGTTATAAATATCGCGGTGTATTTACAAAAATTATAAGAGTTAGATAGATTTTTGGTAGATTCTTAAACATTGTATTTAGATAAAATATCATGTTTTCGTCGTTTCATTATTGAAATGAATTATCCCTACAGCCTACTATACTCCAAGGACTTGCTTGCAATTTTTGCAAACTTATAAGCATGTAGCTTACCATTGGAGTTGAAAAATTAAGTGTAGCTTGCATGTGACACCCTCAAATTTGCGGAAAGAAAAAAAAAATAATTTAACTAAATAAAAGATACGAATACAAACAAAGGTGTCATAAATAAAAAAGGGTCATTACAAAACGGAAATAATATTCTACAAAAGAAATATACAAGACGGGAGACATATCTCCCGTATAAATACGGAAATAACAAGAGTGTATAATAATATACAAACTAAGAACCAAATATAGGTCCAAGGTAAATACTTCGCTCGCTAGCTCGTCAATGTACCCCAAATATGCATTCACCACCTGTTCGACCGCATTAAATATAAACACGGAAGCCACAGTCAGTGGGGAGTAACTCCGAGTTCTCCCAGCCACGAAATGTCGAGTTTAATAAACATGAATAACATAAAAGAGATGTATATGGAAAATACAAAACCTTAACATATACGATATGCTTTTTCATGTTATGAAACAATTAACTAACATATAACCTAGCATATGAAAGCTATCATGTTAATCCGATAATAAAATATAACACGAGGTAGGGAAGCTGGTATGCTGGCTCAGCGGTTACCATGTAACATGGCCCTGATACACTCAAACCCTAATCAACACGTAATCATGTGAATTAGTTAACAATCGGGAATCCAAACTCTATCAATCTTAGCCGGCTTGCATCTCACCTTCTAAAACTCATAGAATCATACAAACATGAAAGACCAATACTTCTACAAACAGGCATAAGTTCCTAGTACAGTCAATAGTCGACTTCTGTAACTCGAGGCTATACACAAGGTAGGAAAACATCCTAGTCCTAGACTGATCAGACCTAGCGACAACAGCTATTCCATTCCCCTTCCCATGACATAACCGTCTATGAGAAACTCTACTAGGCGACCCCCTAAGCAGAGATGGCTAGTACTTAAGCTGGCTCCCTTCCCAAAGCGGAACTCTTAGGATGCCATGCCCCGACTTGGATATAGCCCCCCAGGCCGTGACACCAAAATCTATCAAGCAGTGAACTATATACTCGTTAAAGATAGTACGGCCTATCAATGTCATGGTCCAAGATACTCATTTAGAATTAGAATGGTCAAGACGCCATATACTCATAAGTCTCTATGGGTACTTAGTCAACACGACACCAACCATATAATCAAACAGTCACGGGAAAAACTTCCTATCATGTGACTAATTGCATATAAATCATATTCAAATATCAGATCGCCTCATATCTACTAAGGCTCATTCATTCATTCATTAAATAAAACCTTACCTGAAGACAAATCCCCGACCCGAGTCCCGCGACGGTTCATCAGTCAAAACGGGGCTGACTAGATCTTAGTTTGACCAAACCCGTTTGGTCAAACCGGCTAGAAACAGAGTCTTTACCACATAGACTTCAACATAAAATCATCATATTCAATTCATGCTTATTTTATTAAAACTTCTAACATGTGAATTATTAAATATTACGAAAACCCGTTTGACTTAAAGGATATCAAATTAAACTATAATCTCGTATTATAATTTCTAACATGTGAGAAATAATAATTTTATGAAAAACCTTTTTAATTAAATATTTTACTTATTAACATTTCCCACTTGCTAAATATTACAAAACACGATAAAACGGCAATAACTCAAAAACCGTCACAAGACCAAGTGAGGGCTCATGGGCTGATTTTGGGCCGGACCTAACATGGGCCTGGACTGGGCCCACGGCTGATTTGGGCTGTTTTGGCTATTTTTATCGACTTTACTAAAACCCGTTTCCTAATATTTCCCGCATGCTTTAACATAATTACAACCCGTCAAAACAACAATAAAACAACCAAGTATCGACACAACCCAAAGACCAAAACCCGGACCAACCATGGACCAACCCAGACCGGACCTGGACCGGCCTGAACCGGCCTGAACCGGCCTGGTTTTGGGCTGGATTGGGCTGGTTTTTCCGGCCATCATACACGGTTCCAACAATCACACCACCAAATTATTTCCAACATGTTTTAATTATCAAACAACCATTTTAACAACCAACTCAACCATCATTCATACAAAAATCATGGTTATAAATAAATCATCCAACTATGTCAAGAACAACCAACATGTTATAAATTCATAAAACATAATAATAACCACTACTTAGCATGTTACTAACTAACAAATCCATAGTCATAATAACATGAAAAAAACAAAGGAGGAACCAAAAAATAAAATAACAAAGGCTATTTGACATTCTTTCGTCGAGTAATCGGGGAATTGTTACCTTAGCTGCAAAAATCATTTAGCCCAAAAAAAATAGAGATAAAACCCTCTACTTCTTCACACCAAAAATACGAGTCTCCAAACTCGTCTTCAAAATCTTCCCCTATAAGAAATGACAGGAAAAACATTATTAGAAATAAAAATAGATTTTCCATAATTAAAGTGTTGAAAACGATTTTGTCGGAATTGGAAATAAAACGTACTTGAAGATGGAGCGAAGAGGAGATTCTAGAAATATAAGTTAGGACGGATTTAATTAAGAAATGAAGGTTTTATGATGATTTTGCTCAAGAACGACGAAGAACGACGAAGCACGCTCAAGACGATGAAGACGATAAAGAAAGTTTTAATGTTGATCTTAATTTGATTTATTGTAAACTGAAAGTTGTTATTGTTAGTGTGGTGAGTGAGCCGTGTACATATAGCTGAAAATATGGATTCGGGTTTTTGAAAATTGTTGTTACGAGATTGACTCGGGTTTAATAATTATATTACGGTAATTAATTAGATATTAAGTTAATTAAATTAAATATCAAGATATTATGTTATTGTAATCAAAAGAAAGACAAATATCTAGTCCTATTAGAGGAGGGAGTGCCGTGAGGATAGGAGAGAAAACGAGTCTGATTTTGAGCGATTTGCGTAATTTAATCGGACGGATCGATAAAGCTATAAATATCTTAGATATTTGTATTAGTTTAATCGAAACAATCCAAAAGATCTAATAATTATATTAAATTTTCATAAATCCAAATAAATCTTAATAAAAATAAATTACAAATATTATTTTTTTAAATAAAATTTCGGTCTTCAAACTTACAAGGCGAGTCGGAAAAAGTCAACGAAAGTCAAAGTTGACTTAAAAACGGGATTCTCATGGAACTCGCAAAAATTCCAAATAACGAACTCGGAATTCAAATTCGACTGGAAACAATTAATTCTATTTTAAAAACTTAAGTATGCTGAAAAGTATTCGTAACATATTTCACTAGAAAAATAGGGTACTTTTCGGGTTGTTACAATCACCCCTCCTTTTAAAAAGTTTCGTCCTCGAAACTTAGAAGAAGGAAAGTAACATATATGTAGGTCTATTTCAAAACTGTTAAAAATATATTTGTATTAAAATACAGGGTCTTATCAATGGAACGGAAGGTTCTCGTCTGCAGTTAAGAACATCGACGTCCCAAGTCAAAGACTTAAAAGATACATTTTTCGCATCAATAAATGAGAAAACTAGTTATCGAACGTCTCCAATAACGAGTCTCAACACTTCTTGACGGTAAAATACTTGAAATCATAAAACATTTCCTAAAACTTTTAGTTCAAAAATTTTATAGTAAAGGTAATAACTCTACTATCTATGCTTAAAATTTCTAACTAAAACGTCTAACAATCTATCTATAGAGGATGATATTCAATAGAAAGAACGGAATATTCGAAAGAATAAATCGAATAGAAAGAAGTAAAGAAAGAAGGATGAACCCCAATACTATCTTCCCTCTATGAAAATTCTAATGTCGATTGTAACTCGACAATACTAACTGCAACAGAATCTAGTCCTCAAGAGAGTGCAATATATCCTCCACATTTTCAATCATCGGATTCCTACCAAAATATTTCATAAGCATGACACATCGAGTAGCAACTCCCAATTATTCAAATTTAATTACAATCTTCTAAGGTCCATCGATACGGTAAACTCCATAACTAACAACTCATGAAAGATTCATTATGAACTCTAATCTTCTTAGCTCCATCAAAACTCTTATTGGAAACCACCATCAAAATATTTATAATTAGGGAAACAAGACCGCTAACAACCATAAGGTAAAAGAGATTTACCATGAAATCCTTTGATCCAATTTATACCAACATTCATTACCCTAAATTATTAACAATGAACCTTCTCATCCTCAAAAGTTGAATCCCAAAACCTCAAAGAGATTATCCACACAAATCTTATTTCACTTCACTTTTGCCAAACATAGGGCAATGCTACCGTAAATCGATTTATTTATCTCTTCCAAACTCTCAATACATCGGTTTTCGCTTATAACAATATTCCTCAAGTTTGGTCATCCAAATCCAAAATTCCACAAGGTAATTATTCCCGTTAGGGTCCAACATTTAAAGACCATAATTTCCCAAGTAACACTTAAAGAATCACTAAAATTCTTAACCACACCTACCAACTTATCATTATGATTATTTCGATCCTCAAAACGATATTGCAACATTAATCTTTCATAGTCTAAAACCACTAGGAAAGTTTCATCCTAAGTCTATCCTCAAATCCTTATAATCATCTGAATATGATACTAGCTTAATAGGATGGTTAGGTACCATATTCGAAACTTCTTTCTCAAGATACCAACTCTCACCACCATAGGGTGAAATTAGATCTATACCATTTTCCTCAAATCACAAGTTCATTCTAACAAACACTAGTATTCCACATAATTCTAAGTTCTTCCTACTAAGTATAATATACCACAAACAAATGGGTATGACATCCATAAAAATGTTACAAGAGAAAGGTAAGGATACTAATGATAAGATGGAGGAACTATCTAGAGTAATTTCCAAGAGACAAATAGGTTGGAAGAGAAATAAGCTCCTAGATAGAAGGAAGAGAGCATAATACAATAAGGACGAGAGAATTCATAGATGAAGAAAGAATTCTCTTCAATTAGGCTTGTAAATCTTCAAATCTTCGGTAGAGGATACTCCTTCTAGGTAACACATATTCCACCATAAGGCGTAATATTGTTCCTAGCAATTTGGCTAGCCACCCAAATATAGCCTCCTTGGCAATTGTCTTCTTTATGAGGAGGGACCTGGTTGGCACTAACAACGATCTCTTCTATATGAGGTCCAACCATCTTCATAAGACACAAAACAAATTAAGTTACTCCTAACAATTAGCATAAACAAATAGACTACAACATAAATCCTAATCTACCCATCCTACCATTCTATCTCACAAGTTTATTATTTATTAAGGTCAAGTTATTTATACAAGGTTACACAAACGTGCGTCGGGAGCAAAAATGCTCTGATACCAACTGTGACACCCTCAAATTTGCGGAAAGAAAAAAAATAATTTAACTAAATAAAATATGAGAATACATAACGAATGTGTCATAAATAAAAAGGTTCATTACAAAACGGAAATAATATTATACAAAAGAAATATACAAGACGGGAGACATATCTCCCGTATAAATACGGAAATAAAAGAGTGTATAATAATATACAATCTAAGAACCGAATATAGGTCCAAGGTAAATACTTCGCTCGCTAGCTCGTCAATGTACCCAATTTATGCATCACAAACCTGCCAACCGCATTAAATATAAACACGGAATTTGAAAACCCTCAAATTTTCGGAAGAAAAAAAATACTTTAATACATAACGAAGGGTGTCCATAAATAAAAAGGTTCATTACAAAGAAAATTTATATTATACATAAGAATTATACAAGACGGGAGACATATCGCCCGTATAAATACGGAAATAAAAGAGTGTATAATAATATACAATCTAAGAACCGAATATAGGTCCAAGGTAAATACTTCGCTCGCTAGCTCGTCAATGTACCCAAAGTATGCCTCACCACCTGTTCGACCGCATTAAATATAAACACGGAAGCCACAGTCAGTGGGGAGTAACTCCGAGTTCTCCCAGCCCCGAAATGTCAAGTTTAATAAAACATGAATAACATAAAAGCAATGTATATGGACAATACAAAACTTTAACATATATGATATGCTTTTCATGTTATGAAACAGATAACTAACACATAACCTAGCATGTGAAAGCTATCATGTGAAACCGATAATAAACTATAACTCGAGGTAGGGAAGCTGGTATGCTAGCTCAGAGGTTCCTCTCAGAAACATGGCCGTGATACACTCAAACCCTAATCAACACGTAATCATGTGAATCAGTTAACAATCGGTAATCCAAACTCTATCCATCTTAGCCGGCTTGCATCTCACCTTCTAAAACTCATAGAATCATCAAACATGAAAGACCAATCCGTCTAGAAACAGGCATAAGTTCTTAGGACCATCGATAGAAGACTTCTGTAACTCGAGTCTATACCACGAGGTAAGATATACTTAAATATTTAGGCTCAGCGGTCACGCTAATGACATGGCCAAAATACCAAGCACACATCTAGGCTCAGCGGTTACCCTAATAACATGGCCCAGATCCAAAGCACATATCTTAGCTCAGAGGTTACCCTAAAAACATGTCCAAGATACGACTCAACCCTAAACCTAGACTGCGCAGACCTAGAGAAATGCGAAGATCCATCGCATCCAAGACCCATGATACAATCACATGAGTACCCCTAAGAAGATCCATCAAAGGGTTGGCTAGTACTAAAGCTGGCTCCATTTCCCAAAGTGGAAACTATGGCAGCCATGCCCCGACTTGAAGATCCATCAAGCCGGGAACACAAAAGCTATTAAGCGACAAACTCCATATGCTCGTTAAAGATAGTACGGTCCTATCAATGTCATGGTCCAAGATACTCATTTAGAATTAGAATGGTCAAGACGCCATATACTCATAATTCTCTATGGGTACTTAGTCAACACGACATATATCATACAATCAAACAGTCACGGGAAAAAAACTTCCTATCATGTGACTAATTGCATATAAATCATATTCAAATAACATATCGCCTCATATCTACTAAGTCTAATTCATTAATTAAATACAACCTTACTTGAAGACAAATCCCCGACCCGAGTCCCGCGACGGGTCATCAGTCAAAACGGGGCTGACTAGATCTTAGTTTGACCAAACCCGTTTGGTCAAACCGGCTAGAAACAGAGTCTTAGTCATCTCGGCTTGAACAAGAATAATCATATTCAATTCATGTTATTTATTCCAACCTCTAGCATGTGAATAATTAAAATTATACAAAAACCCGCTTGACTTAAGGATATCAAATTAAACTACGGTCTCGTATTATAATTTCTAACATGTGAGAAATAATAATTTTATGAAAAACCTTTTTAATTAAATATTTTACTCATTAATATTTCCCACTTGCTAAATATTACAAAACACGATAAATTAACATTAAACACAAAAACCGTCACAAGTCCCAAAGTGGGACCCACGGGCTGATTTTGGGCCAACTTGACACGGGCCTGGACTGGGCCCCACGGCCTGTTTTGGCCTGTTTTGGCTTTTATCAACTTAACTAAAAACCGTTTCCTAATATTTCCCGCATGCTTTAACATAATTAAAACCCGTGAAAACAACAACATAACAATTAAACATCGACACAACCCAAAGACCAAAACCCGGACCCACCATGGACCAACCCAGACCGGGTCTGAACCGGCCTGGACCGGCTGGTTTGGTCCGGTTCACAGCCCCTAAACCGCCCCCCTAAACACCCCCAAAACCGGTTCCCACAACAACAAACACAAATTATTTCCAACATGTTTTAATTAATCAACAACCATTTTAACATCCAATTCAACCATCATGCATATTAAAATCATGATTATGAAGAAATCATAAATATATGTCAAGAACACCAACATGTTTTTAAATTCATACCACATGATAAAAACGATTACTTATCATGTTACTAATTAAAAACCGTAAATCATAAACACTAACTAAAGTATGTAACATTGATTCGTCGAGTAACTCGGAATCGTTACCTTAGCTAGCACAAAATCAAGTAGCACCAAAATATAAGAACTAAGAACTAAGAACCCCGTCTTCTAGTCTTCTCCTAAAATATACGAGTCACCAAACTCGTCTTCAAAATCTTCCCCTATAAGAAATGACAAGAAAACATTATTAGAACTTAAACTTGAATTTTCCATAAATTAAATGTTGAAAACGATTTTGACGGAATTGAAAATAAACCGTACTAGAAGATGGAGAGCGAAGAGGAGATTCTAGAAATATAAGTTAGGACGGATTTAATTAAGAAATGAAGGTTTTATGATGATTTTGCTCAAGA
>JAIUZE010012039.1:0-12028 GCA_022085475.1 Heliosperma pusillum | reverse complement strand
ATATATATATATATATATATATATATATATATATATACACACGTGAATCATCCTAAACCATACCGATTTGAAGAAATTGTAAATTGTTTTTTTTTTGTAGTTATTTTATACACATCTTTTACTGATCATACACAAATTATCAATATTTTTCTGTTGGCACCCTTCCTGTTAAAGAAAACTCAAAACCTAAAACAATTCTTTGAAAATTTATAATTATCGGTCTTAATTTTTTTATATAGGACACAAGTAACTGTTTCGTTTTCTTTTCACTAATTTGCGTCTTTGGTTTTTTGAATGATTTTTTCTTCTAGTTAATCTTTATTTTTTTTAGAATTAAGGCTAATAATGACTTAGGGTGGGGCGTGGCGGTGGTTTGCGATGGTTGTGGGTGGAGTTCTTCTTTGAAGGGGTCGGTGTTGCTAGGTTTGGTTGTTACAGTGAGTCCACGTGAGTGGCATGAAAGTTTAAGAGTTGAGTTGGGGATGGGGCAGATGGCTAAGGAGGTGGTGATGGTTGCTAAAGAGTTTGAGCTTTTGATCGGTGGTGTTGGTAATTGTATAGGTTGAGCTGATGGTTGGTAGTGGTTTTAAATAGATAACGCACTCGTCCTTCGTTTGTAAAAAAAACAAACAAAGACAACAAATTTAAATAGGTAACACACCCTTTTTTCCTCGTATTTTCTTTTGTGCCGGTGCTTCCTTACCCTAACCCCTAACCCCCTCTTTCTCTCTATTAGTTTTTTCAATTAGGTATTTTATTATTTTCTCCTAATTAATTTTCATCAATTATTGTTTCTCATTATGTTTTAAAATCTTTTATTTCTCTTTTAGTTAATACCCCAATAAATCTGAATTTATAATTTATGTTTGATGTTCAAAATGATACATAAGTAATTATGATCTCTCAAAGTTTCCATATCCGTTTCTATCTTTTTTATAGATTCAATTTTTTTTAAAAAAAAATATTTCGCTTTTTTGTATCTCAAATTTACAAAATTTAGTAAATTGATACTTCCTCCGTCCCAATAATTGCTTTATAAAAATAAAAGACACTTGTTTTGCATGGTTATGGGACATTATAGTGTAATAAAATCATTTTTGTTTGCAACTTAATCAAAACACAAACAAAAAATTAATCGTCCTTGATAATAAAGGTAATAATCCACATCAAGTAAACATCTATACAATATAATTAAAAGCGTACATAAAATGACTACTTAATGCCACGTGTCGAACATATTACCACATAAAATGATTTTTATTGCCACGTGTTGAGCTTAATGCCACATGTCGAGCTTCTAATTCACTTCGAATTAGTATGAAAAAAGATGCAAAATTATTTAATGCAAATTATTATTTCATAAACCAAAATTTGGAAATGAAAGGCCAACATTCATGTTCAGGTATCTTATTTCTCAAATGCTACCCAGATAGCATTTCATTTCAGTCAGCTTATTTGATTAAATAAGTTAGTTTCCAAACTCTTGCAAAAATAAGGTACCTTAAATTTTGGTCAAATAAGTCACCATAAATGTCTTTATAAATAAAGGTTAAGAAAAACTTTATTTAGTAGCATTTAGCCCATTTAATATAATTTTTTCATCAATAAACTAACCCGTAATGTACTTAATATTGTTTAACCGAGAGATAGAGAGAGAAAGCATTTTTTTCTAAGGCTGTTGATTATACTGATTTTTTAGCACAATGGCAAGGAAATCGAATCAATCTAATAAATTCAAACATCATAGTTCTTCAAAACAACATGATAACTCGTTTAAAATTATATCATTAAAAGAGAAATTGTTGACAGAACCTAATGTCGAGGAAGGCCATAAAATGAAAACAATATAAGAAATTATTGGTATCCATTCTTTGGTAATGAATAATTTTGGTGGAGAACCTGATGGAGAGATCAAGGAGGAAAGGTCATGGTTCCAGAAATATGGCAAGAAGATCCTAGATATCATAGAGGACGACCCTGCAGACCTGCCCCACTTAACAGAAGATGAAGTTTAAAAGGAATTGGATTACTGGCAGCAGGCTGTGTATGGCATTGTCGTAGGCGACAATCCTCCTTGGCAAATGCTGGAGGGGTTACTAAAGAGGATCTAGAATAAATACACCATAGACAAAATTTCATTCTTATCTAATGGGGTGTTCCTTGCCAGATTCAACACAAATGAAATTAAAGAAGCAGTGCTGAAGAGTGAGCATTACCCGTTTGATGATAAACCTGTCGTTATTGAACCATGGATGCCTGACATTGAATTATCCAAGGAAGAGGTTAAAATTGTGGCTGCACGGATCAGATTACATCAATTACCTCTCAAATTCTGGGGGGAAATTCTAGAAAAGATAGCAAATCTAGTAGGGAAGTATATTAAAAGTGATGCTCCTACAAAAATGAAAACAAGACTGGGATTTGCTAGAGTGATGGTTGACTTAGAGATGGGACAACATTTCCTTAATAAGATCAAATTCTTTGATGAAAAGCAAAAACTGATTGAGATTGAAATAGAGTATGAATGGAAGTTTAGTACATGTGCAAACTGTAAACAAATAGGCCATGACAAAACCAATTGTAGGAGAAGTAAGATAGAGCCACAGAAACCTGTCATAAAAGAGTTGAGACCTGCTGCTAAGCAGATCCAGCCAAAGCAATCTTCAACATCTCCTGCACAGGAAACGAAACAACCAACATCAAACAAAGAAATGACAGATATTGAAACCACCCCCAAGACAGGACTAGATCGAAAAAATGAAGGGATAATGTCCCCTTCCAGGCAACTCAGGGCCATAAGACAGGGAATTGATGTTATCAAAGTGATACACAAAACCCCAACATATATGAAGGTGTTTAATGGATCTAATTCACCAAAGAAAGGAATTTGCATAAGTGGTATTGACCCTCTCAAACTTAATATATAATGAATATTGGATTCTGGAATGTGAGAGGGGTGAATATGGAGGAAAAACAAAAGATTGTAAATAATTGTCTTCATGCTAATAATGTGGGCCTATTTGGCTTGCTAGAAACCAAAGTCAAGGTTGGGAATTTAAATAAAGTTGTGATTAATATTTTTTGAGATTAGTGTGATCCACTAATAATGCCTACCACCATGGAGGTAGGGTGTGGGTGATTTGGAAATCACACATTTATGATGTTGATTTATTGGAGTATGATGTTCAATACATTCACATCTATGTGACAAATAATATAACTTAGAGCTCATTTTACTAAACTATAATATATGCCTTTAATGATGCTTGGGACAGAGAATGCATGTGAGTAATCTAAGTAATCTGAGTAGACTAGCTTGCAAGAGAAAGTAATGGCCCTTGGGCTATGAGGGTGACTTTAATTGTGACTCCAGGGTAATGAGAGACTAGGGGGTAATGTGAACAAGGTTGATTGTGAACCTTTTTAACACTGTGTAGATGATTGTAATGTTATGGACATTCAATCTATTAGAGCATTCCACACTTGGAATAATCACCAACCTCCTGAGACTCGAGTTTATAGTAGACTGGACAGGTTTTTGGTAAATCAGGACTGACTTACCCATTTCCCTAACCATTATGCCAATTCTTTTCCTGGAGGACATTTTGATCACACACCTTGATTAGTGAGTGAGGCCAACACAAGACATCAAAACAACATACCCTTCAAATATTTTTATATGTGGAGTTCAGCCCCTACCTTCAAGAATTGTGTGAAAACTGTTTGGAGCCAAGAAATCACTGGGACCAAGATGTACAGAATAGTGAAAAAGTTGAAATTGCTTAAGCCTATTCTTAAAAGACTCAACAAGACTCAACAAGACTCACTTTACTGATGTGAAAACCAAGGCTGACATGTCTATGTGTAATACATGTGATTTATATAGGTGGTGTCGATCGACTTGGCATGGGTGTCGATCGACCAAAGGGTAGAAGAGGGGTAGAAGGGCGGTTCTGGGATTGGCTGTATCGATTGACTGTGGTCGATCAACTTTTGGCTTGTCTGTCGATCGACATAGTCTAGAGGTCGATTGACTATCGCTGAGTGTCGATCGACAAGGGTGTTGGTCGATCGACGGGGTGAGGAATTGAGTAGGCTGGGTCGAACGACTTGTGTCGATAGACTTATGGGAGCTTGGTCGATCGACAGAGTGTCTTGGTTGATCGACCTGGTCACACGGGGGAGGAAGAGTTTCGGTTGTTTTGAAGTTTCCTAATTTCAATTAAACTTTATTTTTATTTTATTAACTTACCTAAAAGTATAAATATCTTTCTTCCACCCACTTTAAAAAACTTTGCTTTTATTTACAAAACCCTAAAGAGATCTAGAGAGAAGAAGGAGACGGGAGACAATTGTTCATCTTTTGAGAAGCTACTCTAACAATCTTCAACACTTTCATCTTGTTCTTGTAAGTTGTTTTTATTGTAATATTTATATCATAATAATTATCTTTTTTTTTTTCTCATTTTAGATTAGGCTTGATTAATAAACCCTAGACTTGGGAAATTGGGAAATTACTGTAATTGTCTAAAGAAGTGATTTTGTACATTCTAGTTATTGAATATATGTTATATATGTTGTGTTGTGTAGACGAAGAATTCGTAGTGGATTATTATTAATGGCTTGCGTGAGACGGGATATCTGTTGCTATCAGGTAGGGATCTATCCTACTTAACTATGTAATGCCATGTGATGTTAAATTGTACAACTGGAATGAGATTATGTTGCAATGATTATTGTATGTGAATTTTGATGAGAATGACATGATTGATAATGATTCATATGTTGTGATAAGTTTGGCATGAAAGAGATTGACTTATTGATATTGGCATGAGATATGAAATACCGATCCGCGGATCGAGGAGGGAGTTAGGAGTTCAGGAGGATGATATTGTTTGTGATACCGATCTGCGGATCGAGGAGGGAGTTAGAAGCTAAGGGGTAAATTCTATGACGTCGACTTGCGAGTCAAGGAGGGAGTTAGGAGTCCGGCGTGATGTTGTACCTCGTGTGTTGGATTGTTTTTTATGTAAGTTAATTGTGTTGATATTTTCCTACTCAACCTTTGGTTGACGTGTGTGCTTTCTTGTGTCAAATTCTATTTCAACTCTGTGATCCAGTTGATATTTCCGGCAATTGGAGAGCAGTGAGACAAGCAGGTAATGATTGTTAGCATTGAATGTTGTTGTGGGATACGGGACGAGACGAGCTAGAGGAGTTGTACTAGTTAATTTAGTTATTATAGTTGTCATTCAGTTATTAGACTTCCGCTTATTTATTAATACAAGTACTTTGAGTAATAATGGTTTGAGATGTAAGACTTTTTAGTCAAGTTTGAGACATTTTGAGACGATGTAATAATTTTTAATTAAATTGCCTTCTATTGTTATCTTTGTTACTATTTGCCTCGGGAAACTGAGATGGTAACAGTCCTATTTAATTGGGAATGTCTTACTAAATGCTCTTCATTAAATGGAGGTGTTACACTATGACACAACTATATCATATCCAAAAGCAACTCATAAACCAGCAAGACAATGTGGAACTTATTAAACATGTGAGAGAGTTAAACGATAGCTCTCAAATCTTGTAAAAAGCTAGATTGGAGTTTTTTAGACAAAAAGCTAAAGCTCGTTGGGAGACAGATGAGGATGTTAACTCTGCCTAATTCCATGGAATCACTAAGGCAAGGAGGAACAAAAATTACATTTATTAAATCAAAGAACATAGGAATTACCTAGCTAAAGATACACAAGAAATTCAGACTGCCTTCCTTGATTACTATCAAATGCTCCTGGGTACAAGCAAGATTTTGTGCAAAATGTCACGAAATCAATAGTAAGGAAGAGGATTACCTGTACTGAGACACACAGGAAGCAACTGCTAGCACCAGTTATTGTAGAGGAAATTAAAGAAATTATTTATGAAATCCCTAATGACAAAGCTCCTGGTCCTGATGGCTACTAAAGCAATTTTTTTAAGGACATCTGGGATGTGGTGGGAGAGGATATCATTAAGGCAATCATGAACTTCTTTGAGCCAAGTCAGGCTGTCTTTTAAAACAACTGAATACTACCTTAATCACTCTGATTCCAAAGGTAGAAAGACCCATTGCCGTACTAAAATATAGACAAATTGCTTGCTGCAATGTGGTATATAAATGCATATCAAAAGTAATTTGTAGTAGATTTGCAACTGTCCTACCTGAGCCAATATCTCAAAATCAAGGAGGGTTCATAAGAGGAAGAAGCATTATGGAGAATATTCTCATTTGTCAAGACATTATACAGCTATATGAGAGACCTACTGTCTCTCCCCGATATTTGATCAAAATGGATTTACATAAAGCATATGATACAATAAAATGAGATTTCCATGAACAAATGCTCAAGGCACAGAAAATTCCAGATCAGTTCATCAATTGGATCATGCAATACGTCACTACTGCTACCTACTCTCTCAATCTTAATGGGGACATATTTGGATTATTTAAAGGTCAAAGGGGCCTAAGGTAAGGAGACCCCTTTTCCCCTTTATTATTCACAGTTTGCATGGAGTATATCTCAAGATTATTGGCCTTTATCACAACGAAGATAGAATTCATATTCCACCCTCTCTGCAAAGCTATCAGACTAACTCATCTTATGTTTGCAAATGGCTTGCTACTGTTCTGCAAAGGAGATGCAAAATCCATGATGACCCTCATTAGAACCTTCTCTACTTTCTCAAATTCATCTGGATTAAGGATGAGTCATGGAAATTCAAATGCATACTTTAATGGAGTGGATGAAGGTCTTAAAAAGGAAATCATGCCAATTTTGAAAGTCCATAGACCCTAATTAGACTGCTCTAATTAGATTAACAAATTACAAATTAATTTGGTTGATTTTAGATCTATGTAACATGTATGCGAATATAAAGGCATTATATTAAAAATTAGAAATTTCCTTACATTGGTAGTGGAAATATAAGTACAACATCTCTTTGTTGTCTTATGCAATATATATTTAGCTTGGCAAGATCTTCCTAGTATCCAAAGTTGAATACCTCCTTCAAGAGCACCAAAAACAAGCCTTTAAACAAATAAAGGTAGTATTAACTAGACACTACCAATATCAACCCTTGAATGAAAATAAAATAAATATTACTAACTATTAGTAATAGTATGAGTATATTAGAATTTATTACTAACAATTAGTAAGCCTTTTCTATTATTTTATGAGGTTTTTAGAGAGATAAGACAATTTTTTACACATGCACAAGTGAGTGAAAAAATGAGAAACAAATTACTCATAAAAGGCCACTTTGTCTGGTTTTTGGTGAGAGGAAAAGAGTGGAGTGTGCTCATCACATTAGCATGCTTAATCATAAGAATTATGGGTAAGCACAAAGTAATTGGGAAGTCCAACCTAGAAAAGAGAAAAAGCAAAAAGAAGAAAATCATCATTTTCTCCGTTTTGTTCTTCTTGGCCGGTTCTCGTGTACACATTATGGGTCCATTTTGATTCTTATATTTGTCTTACAAATATATGTAAACATCCACTTAATTATCTTATATAATTTAAGTGTTTCCCAATTTATTTTGTCTAGTAATACTCAATATATTTACATGTACTCTTACATATATTGTGACTTGTACTAACACTAATCAAATTAGTCAATTAGTACATTTTTAGTCAATTAAAAATTAATTACTAAATCTCGTCTCAAAAGTAAATATTACTAATCAATTATCGTATAATTGAATAATAATAATATTATGGTGCGAGTTCTAAACTCGTTCTCTCTTATTAAAACTCATCAATACTAACATTTAGTCATTTATTCAAGGGACCAATTAAACTGTATCTTATACAAATAATTAGTTCTTTATTTGAGGCTCGTTCCTTTAGGTGTGACCGAAAGGGATCAGTTGATCACCACCGTCATACGATAGAAACGTCAAACTCTAGTTAGTCAACCGTTACCGATATATGTTGATCAATTGACTAATATAGCCAACAAAAATCCCGGGTATATTCCTTTAATGAGATTTATTATGTGGGCGCACTATTGTGGAGGACACCTAGTACCCCAACAGATTTATGGTCTGGTGGAAGGCACACTCCCTTTCAAATATTTAGATCTGCCTATCAAGACCTCAAAGTTGAATGGTCATGACTGTAACCCTTTGCTTGATAAGATTGTACACAAAATCAGAAGTTTAGGTGTCAAGAAACTGTCATATGCAGGAAGACTTGTCCTAGTCAAAGTTGTACTCAAAACTTTCCATAACCACTGGTCAGCAATGTTTATCCTCCCCAATGGTATTATAACCAAAATTGAAACCATTTGCATAAATATCTTGTGGGATGGGGGAGTACACTATGGGAGAGCCCCCTTAGTCTCTTGGGACAAGGTTTATAAGCCAAAAAATGAAGGGGGTCTGGGACTCAAACAAGACATCATTCGAAATAAAGCGGTCATAGCCAAACTGGTATGGTGGATTGCATCTAACCAACTCTGGGTGAAATGGGTCACTAACATCTATATTAAAGGCAAAGAATGGGGTGATTATTCACCCTCATCCTCAACCAAATGGTATTGTCGTAATGTATGTCGGGTTAGAGATAATCATGTAGAAACTTACCATCAACGTATGTGGAGTACTCAACCACATCAGGAATATACAATTGCAAAGGGATATGAATGGATGCGCAGCAAAAATGAAAAGGTCAACTGGAATCGACTGACATGGAACAAGTGGTCCATACCAAAACACAGTTATCTAGCATGGATCTATCATCACAGCAACATGAATACCAAAGACAAATTGTACAATCTATGTATTAGGAATGATAATACTTGTTGCATATGTGGTGCAGACATAGAAACAGTTCACCAACTCTTTTTCAAATACCAATACAGCTCAATAGTCATTAAGAAGGTCAGTAAATGGATGGGTACAAGCCTACCAAACCAGATACTGATTCAAGGAGGCTAAGTGCAAGAGGTACAAACCTCGGCAACAGAATACTAGCAGTGAGACTAGAACCTCCTAGTATTGCAAGCGAAAGCATCGTAGAGGAGATGAGTCCGAGGTTTCGCATCACTGCAAAACATCCCCTTAAGGAGCGAGGTAATATCTTCATGAGAAGGTTGTTGAATTGCAGAGGATGAAGCGTTTCGAGATGTGGAATCTGGGGGATAGGGTCTATGTCTATTGGTGTCGACATCTTTTTTTTTGGTGTCATTTGGTTTTGTTGCCCCTAATCCCTAATAGGTTATAGGATTTGGGTCAGACTCATTTGGGTCATTTGTTTCGTTTGAATGAGCCAAGTCTCATTAGCATTGTCTCGATACGATTGTTACAAATTTTAATCAAATACTTACATTTTACCAAAATAAAATAAAAATAAACTAACCCCTCATTTTCGCCTAATTGAATAATTGCAATTGATTTGACTTGATTCAACCTCTAAATTATGGTTATTATTGTGGTTTTATTTGATTGTGCTAATTAAGAAATTTGTACGAATACATATTTTATTCCAAACTTTGATTCTTTAGGTTATTGGGTATTGTGATAATGTGTTTTGTTAGTGTAAGCTTCTTATTTATTTATTTATTTATTGTGTTATGTATTTCTTATTCTATTTATATCATAAATTATTTAATTGTGAACAGTTTCGGATGTAGTTTGCTTTTATAATTGAAATTATGGGTTTTTCATCATACATTATGCTGAGACTAAAAAAATTAAAGTTATGAGTCTTGTGGTAAACATGACTTGCACACAGAGGCGAAGAAAAACCTGGGTTGGCTATTTGAAAATTTTCCTAAATTAAAGAAAAATCTAAAAAAAAAATTTGCTTGATCATATCTGATTCTGGTTCGTGATTCTTGCTCTGCATATCAAAGAAAAAGGAAACTTAAATATGTAAAGAAACTACTAAAAAATATTTACCATAGTTAAAAGAACAAAAACTTTCTAGAATCATCATATTTTTTACTAGAAAACAAGATAGATGAAAAAGATACTGGAAAAGAAGATAAAAAAGATCAAAGAGTCCTCAAAAATCAAATCGTGGGTTTTTTTTTGTCGCCCATCGAAATTCAAGACCGCTGAAATCAATTATAACACAAGTAATTTCTCTTCTAATTTATTGTTTTCCTTTATTAAGCAAAACTACTCTATTAATTTTGAATTAGTATTGAAAGAAGCTTTTGTTAGTTTGATGAATCTTTATTTGATTAATTGCATATATTCATTGTTTATGATCTCTACTATTACAAAAAATAATTTGATAAAAACGTATGCGACTTACCTTGATAAATATATTGCTCGAAGGTATAAACGTTGTCGAAAACGCAATAGATCACCGACCATCTCTATCAATTTAGGATTACAAGAGTTTATGAGTTTGTAAATTGTAATTATCAAAAAGAGAAAATGAGGAGATATGTTTCTTTGTTCTTAGAAAAATGGGAATGAGTGGAGGTATAGCCATTTACTAAATTAAAGGAGGTATTAGGTGGGGGTTAGAGTGTATCTTAGAGTAATAGGTATGAATCGGCCAACCTCCCAAATGTGGGAAATCGGTATTACCACAATACAAATATAATAGGATTATAACGAAAAGTAATAATTTGATTATCGAGTCATAAACGAAAACAAAGAAAAGGTTTAGAAATCAACCTTCGGTCCTAGCAATCGGCGTAAAGAACAGAGATATCAAGCTAGATATCCTCCTAATCGTTGCACCCAAGATGCTCCGAGAAATACCCTTGTGTTGCTAGAAGTTATCAAAAATTACTATTAACTTTTGATTTGTGTGTATGTCAAAAGTTACTGTGAACTTTTGTCTGTTGTGATGAATATCAGATGGAGGCTGTGTGAGAATAGCAATTAGGTTAGATAAAGTGAAATCAGAATTTCTGTCTTTTTCTCTCCCTAATTCTCACGGCAACTTTTGTTTTTATATGAGGAGATTTAGTCTCCTCAAATAACTACCCATTGACCCGAAAACCCGAGTGTATCTGGATAACGTGTTTCGGTCATTTTAGCTTCCAATATAATGTAATATCTTATAATCGTCGTTTTACATGGACCGACATTATAATCCGTCATTAATTATAAATATCCGTATATTTATAATTTGCCAATTAATTATAACGGTTTATTTTTAATTAGCTTACATTATATACTATAATTAAATATAACTTTTTATATTCAATTTTACGAATTACAGTTAATTCGTCTCAGCTAACTTTCGTCTCATCATCACATTGACTAACCTTTTAGTTAAAAACACTGACTAACCTTTTAGTCATATAATAGGGTATCAATATGATTATTTTCTCAAATAATCACATCTCTCAAACACATCCTATAGGTGTGACTATTAGGGACCAGTTGATCACCGACATCTGTATGACAATAATGTCAAACTTATCTAGCAAGCCAACCGTTATTGATAAACGTTAATCAACTGATTATTATACAAAGTATACCCTGTGAACCTACAGAGATTTATTTATGTTATTGCCCTAACTGTGGAGGACACTAGCTCCAACAATCTCCCACTTGTCCGTACAAGTGTATGTGCGATAACCGATTTTCATATCCATAATAAATTTCTCCCACTCAATGTAAACCAATTTGCAAAGTCCGTATTCACAAAGGTCGTAGTTTACAAGTGATCAGTATCAAGAGTGGTTTTCCCGACTAGAGAGTAACTTAACTGATAAACGAATCTATATTCGAGCATGGCCATGCATTTCATTTACAGCTCCTCGAGTGGCCCTGAGAAATAGCATATCCTGATAAAGGTGGGATATTTTCTTCAACTCGAATCTTGCAGATACAAGCGCAGTATGAAATGACCCAGTGAAAATCTACTTAGCCTCCTGTTACGGTCGACCGTGAGAAAGAAACCAAAGTCACCCAAAAACTGCCTTTATCTCAAGAGACAGTCGATAGTCAAAAGAATCGACTCTAGGAACACTATGGATGTCCTATCCACGACCTGGCACTTAATGTTCCGAA